>CM075977.1:313199243-313272218 GCA_038087875.1 Malacoraja senta
ACCAGGTGCATCAAGATCAACTCCCTTTCCAGCTTTTGTCCCTGGGAAATAAAAATTCACCACAAATAGTTAACAAAATAATTTCCAAATCATTTTACTGCAGAAGGCAAAAAAATTTCAATCTAACTTTAACATTTCTAAAGTTGGATTACTCATTTGGTACAATTGATAAGAACAAATTTAAAACAATTTATTCAAAGACTGATTTACAGACACACACGTTAATTGGAAGATAGATTAATCAGAAATGTCAAGTTATTGAATTTCACAGGATTGGGCCCAATTTTTTACTGCATACCTAAACATTATCTCGCAAAGCATTCATTTTACATATCAAAAGTGAAAAAACCTATGATTCGTTTCCTTCACAGCTAAGAAGGAATAAGCATCCACGTCCAAGGCATTTATTTGCCACATTGAGTTGTGGAAAATAAAAGCAAAACACTGCATTGAATGTTCACTTCACACCGACTACATTGAGTTCATATGCTAATCACTGGGTCAAGAACTGACAACACACAATATTTAATGATATTCTAATGTGAAAGATTCAGGTGGTTGGAAAACAGATATATTAATCAGACCACCGGCTGGCACCGTCAGTGATGGCAGCCTCGCCAACAGTCTGTCTGTCTTTTCGTCTTTTCTGTTATTTTTAGTGTGTTTTAAAAGTATGTGTTAATGTTCTTTGGTTTGTTTTATGTGGGGGTGTGGGGGAGGGGGTCAGGAGAAGCTTTTTTTCAATCTCTTACCTTGCCGGAGATGCGATTGTTTTCAGGATCGTATCTCCGGTCGCTCTGCGGGCTAAAATCATGGAGCTGGAGGTCTTGCTCGAAACTGACTTTGAGCTTCACCGCAGGGCTGTGGATTTACCATCGGAGCCTGCGATCCCTTGCCTGGGATCGACGCTCCAACCACGGCCTACAGATTTCAACATCGAGGAGCTCGCAGTCTCGGGTAGAAACTGATGTCGGGAAGCTCCAAAGTCGCAGAAGGCTCGACTATCCCAGACCCGGGGTTCGATCGCCCAGCGCGGGAGAGCTGAGATTCCCCCCGAAGCGGGTGCTTGATCGCCCCAACGTGGAGGGCCCGACCGCCGGCTACGGGAGCCAAGATCATCCAGTCAACGGAAGGCTCAAGGCCCCCGAAGAAAGGAAGAGATATAACTTTTTTTTTGCCTTCAAACACAGTGAGGAATGTGGAGGAGTCACTGTGGTGGATTTGTTTGTTAAAATGTATTTTGTGTATCTTGTTGCTTTATTTTGGTATGACTGGATGGCAAAACAAATTCCTCGTATGTGGCAAAACATACTTGGCTAATAAAATATGATTATGATTATGACATCCATCTGCTACGCAACATAATTTTCATAGACCATCACCAAAAAGACAATAGACCATAGGTGCAGGAGTAGGCCATTCGACTCTTCGAGCCAGCACCGCCATTCAATGTGATCATGGCTGATCATCCACAATCAGTACCCCGTTCCTGCCTTCTCCCCATTTCCCCTGACTCCACTATCTTTAAGAGCCCTATCTAGCTCTCTCTTGAAAGTATCCAGAGAACCGGCCTCCACCACCCTCTGAGACAGAGAATTCCACAGACTCACAACTCTCTGTGAGAAAAATTGTTTCCTCATCTCCGTTCTAAATGGCTTACCCATTATTCTTAAACTGTGGCCCCTGGTTCTGGACTCCCCCAACATCGGGAACATGTTTCCTGCCTCTAGCGTGTCCAAACTCTTAATAATCTTATATGTTTCAATAAAATATCCGCTCATCCTTCTAAACTCCAGAGTATACAAGCCCAGCCTCTCCATTCTCAGCATATTACAGTCCCGCCATCCCGGGAATTAACCTTGTGAACCTACGATGCATTCCCTCAATAGCAAGAATGGCCTTCCTCAAGACCAAAACTGCACACAATACTCCAGGTGTGGTCTCACTCGGGCGCCTGTACAACTGCAGAAGGACCTCTTTGCTCCTATACTCAACTCCTCTTGTTATGAAGGCCAACATGCCATTCGCTTTCTTCACTGCCTGCTGTACCTGCATGCTTACTTTCATTGACTGATGAACAAGGACCCCCAGATCCCGTTGTACTTCCCCTTTCCTCAACTTGACACCATTTAGATAATAATCTTCTTTCCTGTTTTTGCTACCAAAGTGGATAAACTCACATTTATCCACATTAAACTGCATCTGCCATGCATCTGCCCACTCACCCAACCAGTCCAATTCACCCTGCATTCTCATAGTATCCTCCTCACTGTTCACAATGCCACCCAGCTTTTGCAAATCTGCAAATTTGCTAATGTTACTTTGAATCCCTTCATCTAAATCATTGATGTATATTGTAAATAGCTGCGGTCCCAGCACCGAACCTTGCGGTATCCCACTAGTCACTGCCTGCCATTCTGAAAGGGACCCATTAATCCCTATACTTGGTTTCCTGTCTGCCAATCAATTTTCTATCCATGTCAGCACTCTTCCCCCAATACCTTGTGCCCTAATTTTGCCCACTAATCTCCTGTGTGGGAACTTATCAAATGCTTTCTGAAAGTCCAGGTACACTACATCCACTGTCTCTCCCTTGTCCATTTTCTTAGTTACATCCTCAAAAAATTCCAGAAGATTAGTCAAGCATGATTTTCCCTTCATAAATCCATGCTGACTCGGACCGATCCTGTTACTGCTATCCAAATGTGCCGCTATTTCATCTTTTATGATTGACTCCAGCATCTTCCCCACCACCGATGTCAGGCTAACTGGTCTATAATCCGTTTCCACTCTCCCGCCTTTCTTAAAAAGTGAGATAACATTATGTACCCTCCAATCCACAGGAACGGATCCTGAATCTATAGAACATTGGAAAATAATCACCAATGTATCCACGATTTCTAGAGCCACTTTCTTAAGTACCCTGGGGTGCAGACCATCAGGCTCTGGTGATTTATCAGCCTTCAGTCCCATCAGTCTATGCATCATCATTTCCTGCCTGTGGATTTCCTTCAGTTCCTCAGTCACCCCAGATCCTCTGGCCACTAGTACATCAGGAAGATTGTTTGTGTCCTCCTTAGTGAAGACAGATCCAAAGTACTTGTTCAACTCATCTGTCATTTCCTCATTCCCCATAATAAATTCACCTTTTTCAGTCTTTAAGGGTCCAACTTTGGTCTTAACTAATTTTTTCCTCTTCACATACCTAAAGAAGCTTTTATTATCCTCCTTTATATTCTTGGCTAGCTTACCTTCGTACCTCATCTTTTCTCCCCGTATTGCCTTTTTAGTTATCTTCTGTTGGTGTTTAAACGTTACCCCATCCTCTGGCTTCCAGCTCATCTTTGCTACATTGTATTTCTCTTTTATTTTTATACTGTCCCTCACTTCTTGTCAGCCCCTTACTCCCCTCGGAATCTTTCCTACTCTTTGGAATGAACTGATCCTGCACCTTCTGTATTATTCCCAGAAACACCTGCCATTGTTGCTCCACTGTCATTCCTGCTTGGGTATATTTCGAGTCAACTTTGGCCAGTTCCTCCATCATGGCTCCATAGTCCCCTTTGTTCAACTGTAACACTGACACTTCCTGTTTACCCTTCTCCCTCTCAAATTGTAGATTAAAACTTATCATATTATGGTCACTACCTCCTAATGGTTCCTTAACCTCAATTTCCCTTATCAAATCCGGTTCATTACACAACACTAAATCGAGAATTGCCTTCTCCCTGGTAAGCTCCAGTACAAGCTGCTCTAAGAATCCATCACGGAGGCACTCCACAAACACCCTTTCTTGGGGTCCAGTACCAACCTGATTTTCCCAGTCTGGAGGTTTTTTCCTGTCATTGTGGACGAGAGATAGATCTATGACGACGACTACTGTTACTGTTCCTAATTATTGCATGAACTACCCATCGAGCATCAAGTTCCCTTTTTCATCAGCCTTCTATAATATTATCTTTTGATTAAAGTACTCTTCCCCCTTTAACCTACTGGAAGAGTCATTCATTGCAAATTCGTGATTATTCTGACAAAAACAAATTATTATAAGATTACACTCAAGATTCTACAGAAAATGAAGGTTATTGTTTTACAAATGCTACTGAAATCAAAAGAAGCTATGTTTGAATATACACGTTGAACGGCTGAAGTACGTTGACAATAAATTTATAGGCGGAATGATTTAATTTCACACCATGGCCACCGAAATAAATGGGGATAGGCAATGGTATGTATCTCTCCACTGAGTGGTTAGGAATGAGAAGGAGGACAATATTTGCCACCCAAATCTAAAGCAGTGACAGGCAGTCAGTTTATGACTTTGTCTTGGGCTGAAACAAACAAATAGATATAATGGAAAATATATCAGATTCTTACCCGATCCATAAAGTCTACCGGAAGACTTGATATTGAGATTTACAGGTGTTACGCCATAGCTTTTAGACAAAAAAAAAGTCAAATTAGAACAAACAAATTCTTAAGATATGGAACTCATTTGTTCATTTAACATTCTATCGCAAATATTTTCTTTGACAAAATCAGTTTAACATTTTATATGAACCATGACGTAAATGGGTTGTGATAGTTGCACTTTATGAACTTCAATATAGTTTCCACTAAAAGGAACTTGGAGCATTCCTAAACGTATTGCCAAGTAACAAGAGGCAGCGTGCAGAGTGTCAGGTTAGAATTCAGGACAAGATGTGCCTGTGAGAATGAAAGACAAGTTTGACAACGTTCAGGAGTCTTGGAAGACAGGAGATGTTGCAATTTTACTAAAAAAAAAAGGAACCATATGTAACATTTAGGGAGTTGAAACTGGACAAGGTCCTTGAGGGGTTAAATGGAAACAGCAAAGAACTTACAAGGGACATCAACCGACTCAACTTCTCCACTCCCCCGTCTCACTCTAACCTCTCCCTCCCCTGAACGTACAGCCATCGACTCACTCCGCAACAACCCAGACTGGGTTATCAAACCCACCGACAAGAGAGGTGCCGTGGTAGTCTGGCGCGCTGATCTCTACAAAGCTGAGGCCACGCGCCAACTCTCGGACACCTCCTCCTACTTATCCCTGGACCATGACCCCACAGACAAGCACCAGGCCACTATCTCTAGCACCATCACTGACTTCATCAACTCCGGTTCCTACCCTCCCAAGTCTCCAACCTCATCATTTCCCAGCCCCACATGGCCCGATTTTACCTTCTCCCCAAAATCCACAAACCTGACTGTCCTAGTAGACCCATTGTCTCTGCCTGTTCGTGCCCTACCGGACTTATTTCCACATACCTCGAATCCATCCTATCCCCCCTGGTTAAATCCCTCCCGACCTATGTTCAAGACACCTCAGACACTCTCCATCGTCTCCGGGCATGCCGTTCTCTTGGCCCCCATCCCCTCATCTTCACCATGGACGTCCAGTCACTCTATACCTCCATCCCCCACCAGGAGGGTCTCAAAGCCCTCCGGTTCTTCCTCGACCGGAGAACCAACCAATCCCCATCTACAGATACTCTCCTCCGCCTAGCGGAGCTGGTCCTTACCCTTAATAACTTTTCGTTTGACTCCTCCCATTTCCTCCAAATCCAAGGCGTAGCTATGGGCACGCGCATGGGCCCCAGCTATGCCTGCCTCTTTGTAGGGTACGTCGAACAATCCTTGTTCGAGACATACCAGGGCCCCCATCCCCGACCTCTACCTCCGCTACATTGACGATTGCTTTGGTGCTACCTCCTGCACCCACACACAACTCACTGACTTCATCAACTTCACCACTAACTTCCATCCGGCACTCAAATACACCTGGACCATTTCCTACACTTCCTTACCATTTCTTGACCTCACTGTCTCCATCGCAGGTGATAGACTTCTGACCGACATCCACTATAAACCCACTGACTCCCATGGCTATCTGGACTACACTTCTTCCCACCCTGCTTCCTGTAAGGACTCCATCCCCTACTCCCAATTCCTCCGTCTATGCCGCATCTGCTCCCAGGATGAGGTGTTCCACACCAGGGCATCGGAAATGTCCTCATTCTTCAGGGAACGGAGGTTCCCCTCCCCTACTATAGATGAGGCTCTCACCAGGGTCTCTTGAATACCCCGCAACACTTCTCTCTCCCCATCCTCCCACTCGAACAAGGGCAGAGTACCCCTAGTCCTCACCTTCCACCCCACTAGCCGTCACACACAACAAATAGTCCTCCTTCATTTTCGCCACCTCCAACGTGACCCCACCACTCGCCACATCTTCCCATCTCCCCCGTCTGCTTTCCGCAAAGACCGCTCCCTCCATAACTCCCTGGTCAATTCTTCCCTTCCCACCCGCACCACCCCCTCCCCGGGCACTTTCCCTTGCAGCCGCAGGAGATGCTACACTTGTCGCTTTACCTCCCCCCTCGACTCCATTCAAGGACCCAAGCAGTCGTTCCAGGTGCGACAGAGGTTCACCTGCACCTCCTCCAACCTCATCTATTGCATCTGCTGCTCTAGATGTCAGCTGATCTACATCGGTGAGATCAAGCGTAGGCTTGGCGATCGATTCGCCGAACACCTCTGCTCGGTCCGCATTAACCAACCTGATCTCCCTGTGGCTCAGCACTTCAATTCCCCCTCCCATTCCGAATCCGACCTCTCTGTACTGGGCCTCCTCCATGGCCAGAGTGAACACCACCGGAAATTGGAGGAGCAGCACCTCATATTCCGCTTGGGCAATCTGCACCCCAGCGGCTTGAACATTGACTTCTCCAATTTCCGGTAGCCCTTGCTGTCTCCTCCCCTTCTCAGCTCTCCCTCAGCCCTCTGGCACCTTATCTTCCTTTCTTCTTCCCGCCCCGCCACCCTACATCAGTCTGAAGAAAGGTTTCGGCCCAAAACGTTGCCCATTTCCTTCGCTCCATAGATGCTGCCTCACCCGCTGAGTTTCTCCAGCACTTTTGTCTACCAAGAACTTACAAGGGATTAGGAAGGCTAAAAGGGAATCAAGAAATGTCCTTGACAATGGGATTAAACAGAATTCCTTGACATCTTAAATTATATTAGGAGTAAGTGGACAACTAAGGGAAGCGCAGGGACACCTATGGACAAAAGATAATTTCTGCATGCCAGGAGTTGGCGAGGTCTGAAATGAGCACTTTGTTTAGATATTCACCAAGGAGAAGGACATGGATGATGGCAAGATCAGGGATGGGTTAGTTAATATTCTAGGGCACGTCAATATCAACGAAGAGGTTGTATTGAAAACCACCAAGGTGCATAAGTCCCCAAGGGCCGATGGAATCAATGGATATTGAGGAAAGCAAAGGAGATTACTGGGGCCTTCACAGTACTCTCTTCACAGACAAGGAATCAGATGTCTGCAGAATAGCCAATGTTGTTCCTTTGTTTAAAGAGGGCAATAGGAGCAATCCAGGAAATCATAGGCTGGAGTGTTGGACTAACTCAGCAGATGTGGCAGTATCTGTGAAGGGAATGGATAGGCTACGTTTCGGGTCATGACCCTTCTTCAGAATCAGGATCCAAACCTGAAATTCTATCAATTCCCACCCCCCTCCAAAAATGCTGTCTGACCCACTGAGTTACTCCAGCACTTTCTCTTTTTCTCAAGATTCCAGTATCTGCAGTTCCTGTTGTCTTCACTGAGAAGTTGTCGAGCCTTGCATCAATTTTAGGTATATTACTGGAGAAGATTCCTGTGGGCATGATTTACTCACATTCAGAAAAGCGCCACTTCTTTTTGGGGGTGGAGTGGGAGGGTGGGTGTCTTTCAAAAAATTTGTTGCGGTTTTTTGAGGAGGTGACGAAGTTGATTGATGAGGAGAGGGAAGTATAGGTCATCTATATGGACCTTAGTAAAGCATTCAACCGGGCCCATCATGACAAACTGATCCAGAAGATTAAGTCACATAAGAACCACAGCATATTGATAAGTCAGATAAAGCTGGCTTTGTCAAAAAAGACAGAGGGTAGCGACGTAAGGGAGGTTTGCAGTGACTAGCGATGTTCCCAAAGATCAGTGCTGGAATCCCTCATTTGTAATTTATACATTCATATAAACAATAAGGATGAAAATGTAGGTGGTTTGATTAGAAGGTTTGCAGACAAGACAAACAATTGAATTGTGGATGGTGGGGGAAGTTTGTCAATAGTTATTGCAGTTACATTTTGGAAAAGTAACAACACATAGTTTAATCTGGAGGAGTGTATTTTGGGAGAGCAAATGCACGAGGGAAGTATACAGTTAATGGCAGGAACCTTAAGAGCATTGATGTACATGGGGATCTCGGAACAAGTACACAGTTCCCCGAAAGTGGCAACACAAGTAGATACGGTAGTAATGATGGTATACGGTATGCTTGCCTTCAAATGGTCTGGGCATTGAATATAAAAAGCTAGGAAGTCATGTTTCAGTTGTACTAAATTTAGTCTGGCAGAAATGCATAAAATTGGAAGATTGTGCAAGCTTTGGAAAGGATGCAGAAGAGGTTCACTAGGATGTTGCCTGGATTAGAGCGTGTTAGCTGGAAGGAGAGATTGGACAAACTTGGATTTTTTTCACCTGCGTGTCAGGGGCCACCTGATAGAATTAAATAAAATTATGAGAGGCATAGATAGAGCAGATAGTCAGAGTCGTGCTCCCAGGGAAGATTTATCAAATACTAGATGAGTTTTCTTAAGATCAGAGGGGGACATTTTATAGAAAATTTGAGGAAAAAGCATAATAGGGGCCTAGAATGTATAGGGGCCTAGAGTGTCTGAAGAAGAGTTTCGGCCCGAAACGTTGCCCATCTCCTTCACTCCATAGATGCTGCTGCACCCGCTGAGTTTCTCCAGCATTTTTGTGTACCTAGAATGTACTGCTGGGCCAGGTGGAAGAAACTGATACAACTGCAATGCTTAAGAGGCATTTGGACAGACACATGAATAAACAGGGAATAGAGGGATTTGGACCATGTTCAGGTAGCTGGGTTTAGTTATATTAGCATTAGTGTCAACACAGACATGGTGGGTTGAAGGGCCTATTCCTGTGCAATACTATTTTATGTTCTATCTATGGGAATGTCCCCTCCAACAATTTGACCTTTGTGCACCTTAACCCATAGCAATCATATTGATTCTTAACTGAAATGGTCTAGTAGATCTCTGCACAATGAGCTGCAGCAGGTCATGATCACAAAAGGCAGTTTAAGATAAACATTACCATTTGCCAAATGTGCCCAAATCCTGCCTACTAATTTAAGGAATGGTAATATCAACACCACAATCAGAGCTGCAGAAAAGTACAAGGGTGGCAATGTTGTAGGGAGCACCCAACACGGTGTCCAAACTAGACACCAGGCCTATTTAGAAAAAGTAGCTGACTTCGATGCTGGCTTAATGAGGGAATTTACTATTAAGAATCAATGTGAGACAACAATATGATAATAGAAGTATTCAAGGAGAAAATCATCAGCGCCTCCTTCTCAGGCAAAGTAGATTTGGATAAACAAGATGTTACAGCTGTCATTGGCATCTTACGAACACATGTTCTGATAATCAATCACAAGAAGGAATGTGAAGAGTAAAAGGGACAGAACACAGTGTACATGCACTTATTCCAAGTTACGTTTGTCCATCTGTGATTGGAATACTTCAAAAGATCAAAGAGTTCATTTAAATGAACACTGCATTTTCCATCTCAAATTACAAATGTATTTACAAATGTAGAGCACGGGAACTTACGCATATTGTGGTGCTCCAGTTTTAATGTCCCCAATGGTGACTTGAACATCATCATCGTCGTCATCACTATCACTGTCACTTTCATCCTCCCCTTCAACTGCAGGATTCTAAAGAATGAGAGAATAATTATATTTTAGAACTAAACTGAACATTTTAGAACTAAAGTCTACATTTTCAGTTAATGTAACCTCAACACTCCTATTGCAATCCTATATTGGAAGCAGGATAAAACCTGTGTGACACATTCTCATCCAAACAATTAATATACAAGGCAAAATAAGTAGAGAATAGAAAAAAAATTGTGCTGAAGATGGTGGTGGATGTTTAAAGCTACAGCATAATATACATTACACTGGGAAGGTTGGGGGGGGCAATGCCAAATGGCTTTTAACCCTGACAAATACAGTGGTACACTTTGGGGAGACAAACAATAGGATATAAACATCAAATGGTAGGGACATGGGGTCTATTGATTTACAGAGGGGTCTTAGGGTATGAGTGCAGAGACCCATGAAAGTATCAGCAGACCTCGATAAAGGTTCTCAAGGTATAAGGAATGCCATTATTGGCTGTGGCATTGAATGAAAGATCTGGGACATCACGTTACAGCCTGAATAAACATTTGCCTGTCTGCACTTTAAATATGCAGATCTGACTGCATTGCTATTGAAATTATGTGAATATGTTGGATAGCTGCAGAGGAGATTAACCAGGATGTGAAATGGATTGGAGCATTCTGGTTACGTGGAGAGACTCGATAGGAAGATAGGTTTCGCCTGGAGCAGAAGCAGCCAACGGGTGACCTAAGAGTAGGTATGTTACAAAACTTACCTTCAGTCGCGCTGTAATTCTGCCACTGGCCGTGTGCGCGATTTTGGCGCCTTTAAGGGGGGGGCGGGGTTAAAACGCGGTTTCTCCTCCCTTGTCCTGGAAATATTTTGTTGGAGTACAAACCTTCGCTGACAAAATCGTTCCTACCAGCGTTTTGTGAATTTTTTATTTTTATTAAATCGTCAATGTCAGCGCTACAGTCATTTTAAAAGCAGCTCCTGAAGCGTCAACGCCGATAACGGGGACGGATTTCACACAATGGACAGGTAAACGAAAGTGCTTTCTTTAAATGTATAAAAGTGCTTCTTAAGAAGCCTTTAATTCACATTTTGTCATGCGACACGGTGATTTTATTCCCCGAATTAACGGCAGTATTTTTCATGCCAATACGGGGTTAAATTCACCGCAAATCAACGTTCCAAATGATCGCGTTCCAGCAAATCCTCACTCGCAAGATGAATTAAATCCCCATTAATTTACAGGTATTAAACATTCAATTCCTTCCATTTGGCCTGTAAATTCATGAAAATTAGATTTAAAAATTATGTTATATTGTGAATTATTGTGTGAATGTTATTTGGACACAGGCTATTTAAAAATGTTAATCTATTCTTAAGAAATTGATAGATGTTTAGATCTAGTAATTGAATTTTGTAATTAGCTACAATTAGGTAACTAACTAATTATATGCTTTACTTTCATGTCTTCGAAGATTGTTTCATATTTGTTTCAGAATGCTTCAATCTATAATACCTGAAAATTTCTTTCAGTTACCATCATTTTTAAGAAAGTTATGGGCTTTTAACTGTCCTCGATCACAGCTTTTGTGTTAAGTCAATGGAAAAGCAATAGGGAACTAGATGCTAATTTCTGAGTATGATAATGGCCATAACTTTTGTAATACTGAAGATATGAAAGTGAATTAAGTGTCAAATTAAACTTCTTTTTATGCTTTATCTGATGGGATAAATTGCAGACTTTATTTTTAAAATCTCAAAATTTTGTAACATTGCTACTAAGAGAGATACACAAAATTATGAGGGGGATGGTTTGGCTATGGTGGGGGTGTCAAAGACAATAAGGTATAGTTTTAAGGAGAGAGATAGGGAGGTTGAAAAGGGATCTGAGGGGAAAATGTATTCAACTGGAGTGTGGTTCAAATCTGGAATGCACTGCCATTCGAGATGGTCAAAGCAGATCATTTCATGACATTTAAGAAACATCCAGACAAGTATTTGAATTAACAAGGCATAAATGTCAGCATAAACTGAGAATTTAATATCTAAATGTTCAGTTTAAATTGGAAATTAATTTTAAAATAACTTTCATCACAACCAGTCTGTGACATTTACATCATCTGAAGAGTAACTGATTGAAGGTTAAAGAAAAATGGGTAGCTATTCACTGGAATCTGATGCACCTCAAAAAAGTCAGTTAACAGGATGCACAGCAGCAGCTTCTCTTTTAAAAATACGTTAATCACATTCATTCTTTCTAGAGTGGCATGGTGGCGCAGCAGTATAGATGATGCTTTTAGCGCCAAAGACCTGGTTTCAAATCTGACTGCGGGTGCTGTCTGTACGGAGTTTAAATGTACTCCCCATGACCTGTGTGGGTTTTCTCCGGGAACTCCGGTTTCCTCCCATACTCCAAACGTTTACAGGCTTGTAGGTTAATTGGCTTGTAAATTGTCCCTAGCATGTGAAGGATAGTGTGCGGGGATCACTCGTAAGTGCGGACTGGGTGAGCCGAAGGGCCTGTTTACACGCGGTATCTCTACACTAAACAACACTCATCTGTCAGTCTTTTCTTCCCCTAAAGTCAGATTTCTTGGTCTAATCAATTCCAATACTATTCACCTCAAAATTGGCATTTAGAAACTTACCATTTTCACCACACCATTCCCTCTGGCTTCTTCCACAGCAGCAGTTGGAGCAGGAGCTTCAGTGCTAAAAACATGTTACAGATTAAAAACACAAGTGAAATAACAAATCTAAATAAGTATCAGAATGCAAACATAAAATAAAATTGAAAGCTTTCAAAATCATTCTCAACTGAATGGCCAAATTACATACTTTTCAATGCAGGGCTCGAAATTAACGGTTGCCCGGGTCCCAATGGCCACCTAAAGTCCCTCCGGGCAACCTAAAAGCCATGCCATTTTGCCCGGCTTGGCAAGCACCCGGGACACCTATCGTTCAACTCGTAGCAGGCCCCCCTCTCCGTCTCTCTCTCTGCCACTCTCCGTCTCCGCCCGCCAACCCTATCCGGGCCGCCAGGACTCTGCTCTCTGCCCGCTCCACATCCGCCGGCACGGCCGGCCGCCTTGCACATGCGCACTGCCACAGCCTGCACATCCTCCCCCTGCACATGCGCACAACCACAGCCAGCACATTATTGGCCGCCCTGCATATGCGCACTGCCACGGCAACTGGTCGGCGCCAGGCACTTTTTCCCTCCCTTTGCATTGTGGGAGATCTGGCCGCCATTGCTGTCCGGTCGCCGCCTCGCCAAGACCGTGAAAACCAACGCAGAATCACTCCCTGCAGCTGGAGTAATTCTTACTTCTTGGTTTCCTGGTCCTCCAAAAATATTCCAAATGGAACTTAAACTGGAGTGGATCCTCCACCACCAAACTCCAAAAAATAACAACCTATTGCACTTTATCTGTTTATATATTGTGTATATATATGGTCTATGGTATATAGACACACTGAACTTTTATCTCCTGTTCTGTATTATATTTACATATTCTGTTGTGCTCCAGCAAGCAAGAATTTCTTTGTCCTATCTGGGACACATGACAATAAAACTCTCTTGACATGGACTTAAGCAAAATAGGGTTCTTGGCGAAAAAGAGCTACCTTAAATTTAGTTGTGTCTGGTTGGGTAACTATGGTAGGGTGAAGACTATTCCATGCTTTAATTGTGCGGGGGAACTCCATGGAGCAGACAGCATCTCTGAATAGAAGAAATTAGGTGACGCTTTGGGTAGAGACTCTTCTTTAGATTTCCTCTGGTTTTAGTGTTTTTTAGTTTATTTTAAAGATACAGCTTTGAAACAGGCCCTTCGGCCCATCGAGTCCACACCAACCACCGATCACCCGTACACTAGTTCTATCCCACACATTAGCAACGCAAGTCAAGAGTCAAGAGTGTTTTATTCTCTCACGTCCCAGTTAGAACAATGAAATCCTTACTTGCAGCAACACAACAGAATATGTAAACATAGTACTCTGTAAACAATGTTATAAACGAGAAAACAAAACGGTGTATATTTATATATGAACTATATATATATTATTGTGTGTGTGTGTGTGTGTGTGCGTGTGTGTGTGTGTGTGTGTGCGCGCGTGCGCACACACACACACACACACACACACACACACACTTTCCCTCCTGGGATTAATAAAGTTCTATCATATAGTATCGTATGTGTAGGAAGGAACTGCAGATGCTGGTTTAAACTGAAGATAGACACAAAAAGCTGAAGTAACTCATTAGGTCAGAAAGCATCTCTGGACCAAAGGAAAATGTTACGTTTTGGGTTGGGTCTGAAAAAGGTTCCTGTACACCTTTGGAATGTGGAAGGAAACAAGAGCACCCGGAGAAAACCCACGCGACCAAAGGGAAAAGGAGCAAACTCCATACAGACAGCACCCATATTCAGGATCAATTCCGGGTCTCTTGCACTTTTAGAGAGCAACTTTATGGCCAATGTACTGCCCCATAATCTTTAACTGAATTAAAACATACAGTAGCTGTAAAGGGGGACATAGCGTCACTTGGAGATTTAAGACTGAAAATGGATAGTTCCTTTTTTTTAGTAACTAAAGTTATCAACGTATAATTTTTTGTGTGTTGGAAAACAAAATATAGTGGCACAGCTGGTGGACTTGCTGCCTCACACGCCAGAGATCTGTGTTCGATCCTGTCCTCGGGCACTGTCTGTGTTGAATTTGCACATTCTCCCTGCATGCATGTGGGTTTCCTCCCACATCCCAAAGACGCATTGGCTTTGTAGGTTAACTTGTCTCTGTAAAATTGCCCCTAATGTGTAGGAAGTGGGTGAGGAAAGTGGGATAACAGAACTTGTGTGAATGGGCAGACAAAAATGCTGGAGAAACTCAGCGGGTGAGGTAGCATCTATGGAGCGAAGGAAATAGGCGACATTTCGGGTCGAGACCCTTCTTCAGACTGATGTGAGGGTGGGGGGTGGACGGGTAGAAGAAAGGAAGAGGCAGACAGTGGGCTGAAGGAGAGCTGGGAAGGGGAGGAGAAAGCAGGTTCCATCTGCGAGCACTGCACAGAACTGATCCAGGGAGGCAGAGTAACAACTCCATGAGTGCTTGGAGTTGGTAGACCGGGCAATGGATCCGAATTAATAGACCACTGGTACCGACTTCGTAAGGGAATGTGTGGGAGTGTGTTCTCTCATCAAATCATCTGTTTGTTCCTCAACTACAAGCCTTAGATGAACCAGAAGTCCGCAATCTTCTGAGGACCAGACCTTGGGCATTCATGTCTGGCTTTGCAGATTCATACAGGAGGTCCAGGTACAACCTTTACAAGGCCATTTGAAATGCTAAGAGGGATTGGAGGATGAGGTTTGGCAACTTTGGTAGAGTTTGCACCCCATCACTTCCTACAAGGCAAAATCAAGTGGCAGCATAAGTGACAGCAACCTCAATGCATCTACCCACACTTCAAAAGGGAGAACACGGATGTGCCTTCTCAGGCCCGCATAGCACCCCCAATGGCATTTTAATCTCAGTCACCAAGGCTGACATTAGAAGATCCTTCACAAGGGTGAACTCTCAGAAAGCATCTAGACCTGATGGTGTACCTAGCCATGTTCTCAAAACCTGCGTAGTCCAACTGATAAGAGTTTTTACAGACATTGTCAGCCTCTCCATCATTCTCTCCAAACTCATTATAAAGTTCAAGGCACTGGGTCTCAATGCATCCCTATGCAACTGAATCCTCGACTTCAAAATCCAGGTTAGCCGGGAAGTGGTGTTAGGTAAATTGAATGGATTAAAGGCCGATAAATCCCCAGGGCCAGATAGGCTGCATCCCAGAGTACTTAAGGAAGTAGCCCCAGAAATAGTGGAGGCATTAGTGATAATTTTTCAAAACTCTTTAGATTCTGGAGTAGTTCCTGAGGATTAGAGGGTAGCTAATGTAACCCCACTTTTTAAAAAGGGAGGGAGAGGGAAAACGGGGAATTACAGACCAGTTAGTCTAACATCGGTAGTGGGGAAACTGCTAGAGTCAGTTATTAAAGATGGGATAGCAGCACATTTGGAAAGTGGTGAAATCATTGGACAAAGTCAGCATGGATTTATGAAAGGTAAATCATGTCTGACGAACCTTATAGAATTTTTCGAGGATGTAACTAGTAGAGTGGATAAGGGAGAACCAGTGGACGTGTTATATCTGGACTTTCAGAAGGCTTTCGACAAGGTCCCACATAAGAGATTAGTATGCAAACTTAAAGCTGGGATTGGGGGGTGCGGGAAGAAGAAAGGAAGAGGAGGAGCCAGAGGGCTGAGGGAGAGCTGAGAAGGGGAGGAGACAGTTGGGACTACCTGAAATTAGAGAAGTCAATGTTCATACCGCTGGGGTGCAAACTGCCCAAGCGAAATACGAGGTGCTGCTCCTCCAATTTCCAGTGGTCCTCACTCTGGCCGTGGAGGAGGCCCAGGACAGAAAGTGATTCGGAATGGGAGGGGATTTGAAGTGCTGAGCCACCGGGAGATCAGGTTGGTTATTGCGAATCGAGCGGAGGTGTTCGGCGAAGCGATTGCCAAGCCTACGCTTGGTCTCATCGATGTAGAGCAGCTGACATCTAGAGCAGCGGATCCAATAGATGAGGTTGGTGAACCTCTGCCGCACCTGGAAAGACTGCTTGGGTCCTTGAATGGAGTCAAGGGGGGAGGTAAAGCGACAAGTGTAGCATTTCTTGCGGTTGCAAGGGAAAGTGCCCGGAGAGGTGGTGGTTCGGGTGGGAAGGGAAGAATTGACCAGGGAGTTCCGGAGGGAAGTTAGATGTTGTGGAGACTTTAAATCCCATGTATCTGCTAACTTTGTAAGTGCACTTTATGGACAACTATCTGCCCTTGTTACGAGTGGGGGGATGGGGAGAGAGAGCAGTATCACGGGGTATCGAAGAAACCCAGCGGTATGAACATTGACTTCTCAAATTTCAGGTAGTCCCTACTTTCCCCTCCCCTTCTCAACTCTCCCTCATCCCACTGGCTCCACCTCTTCCTTTCTTCTTCCCCCACACCCTCAAATCAGTCTGAAGAAGGGTTTTCGAAACGTTGCCTATATCCTTCACTCCATAGATGCTGCCTCACCCGCTGAGTTTCTCCAGCATTTTTGTCTACCTTCGATTTTCCAGCATCTGCAGTTCCTTCTTAAACATCTAACTTTAATACTATTATTAAACAAACGTAACTGAGATTCCAGAAACATGGAGGAAAGCAGAATCATAAACACGGCCTATCTGTCAAGCATCCTTCCCATCCTGACTCAGGTTCCTAACATTGGGTAGGAATTCATTAGCTGAATTTGAGGTCACATAGAACGATTCACATAGAACATCTCCTCTTCACATTCCCAAAACAATAAAACACCTTTAAAAAAAAACTGGTCGGGATGCGGAAAATGGGAGAAGAACCGACAGCAGGCCCCAGACCTTCTTGAGAATTGGGAAGAAAGAAAGAGCCCACCTGTCAACTGCCGATTCATCCTCCTGTTTATTGGGGTCGTTTTCATCTGCAATCAGAAGAGCGGACGGTTACATCGATCGGAGAGAGAGAGACGGATTTACAGCCGAGCCCCCGGCGGCAAGGCCGGGCCGGGCCAGGCCCCGCTCCGCTGTTCACCGCGCTGCCCGCCCGCCAGCGGCGAGCAGGCCCCGGCGCCAGCCTCCACTCCTCCTACCTCCATACAGCCAGTGCTCCTCGTCGTCACCGTCCTTGCCCACGCCGGGCTCCTTCGTGGTGCTCTCTGCCTCCGCTGACATGGCCGCGCTGCTGCTGCTGCTGCTGCTGCCCCGCTCTCTCTCTCCCTCACACAACCGCAGGCAGAGCCGCTCCTGCAGCCACCTTTAACACCACACCAGCCGGCCCACCTCTGACCCGGAAGCCAATGCTGCTTCCTCATCGGCCTGGCTGAGGCTTGAGTCAGTCAGTGATGGGGACAATGTGGGCGTCGCTCCTTATTCCAGTCACATTTTAGCCATCTTAATGTTTGAACTTGAATTTACAAGCCTCCCTCCCCCATTGCGTACGCCGTCCCTCAAGGGCTATTTGCTTTGCAGCTTCTTGCGTGACTGATGAGGCTTAGAAGGGTCCACGGACGGCAACAGGTTGAGCAGGAAGTCTCAGATGGAGTGGGCATTTGCAAAGTTGGTGCATTCGTTCGTCTGTCATGTATATTGAACTTTCGTGCATCACGTATGAATAGATTTAGGATTCCCAATTCCCTCTCCATTTCAATTTGAATGTTCATGGGTCGGGCATCCCCTTCGTCGGAAATTTACTTTTTCCCCAGAAGATTTCAAGAACACCCGAGAACTTTTATTTTTCTCTATCCACTTGGTCATTTCCTTCACAGCGGAGTTTGGAGTAGTGCTTTTGCTTCAGGGTTCTGGTGTTGGGCATCCAAGTGATGCAGCCTACTGGGATAAACCAAAGGAATTAGAACTTTAATGCTGGAGATTCAAGAAAGTGCAAATGCTGGCATTGTCATAAAAAAAACAAGGAGGACCAGTTAATATCTGTGGAGGAAATGGACAGATGATACTTAGAGTCAAGAATGTTTTATTGTCATATGTCCCAGATAGGACAATGAAATTCTTGCGTGCTGCAGCACAACAGAATACAGGGCTGCCAACTCTCAAGCATTGAGCGTGAGAATTATGTATTTCGCCAAATTCTCACGCTCTCATGCTGATCACAAATTTCTCACGCTCTGTCGTGAGAAATTCTGTGATCAACGAAAATTTCAAAACTCCTATCAACTGCATGGGCCGCGGGTGTTGGAGAGCCGGGGCTGAGGGAGGGATGGAAGCAGAAGCAGAGGCGGGGACAGATGCGGACAGGGAGCCGGGCCTGGCGAGTGTTTGCCGGGCTGGTGAGTGTTTGCCGGAGTGGCGAGTGTTTGCCGGGCTGGCGAGTCGCTCGCTGCAGCTCCAGCCATGGAGCAACCTCAGTGCAAGAGTCCCGGGCTGTCGGAAGTCGCTGCTGTGAGAGTCTCTGTGCCGAATTTGCCCAGGTGACCGGCATGGATCAGGCTGCGGTTCGGTGCATCCTGGAGGACAACCAGTGGCTGTTGGAAGTAAGCACCAAGCAATGGGTAGAAACGGTGGAAGATAGTGGCCTTCAAATGGGGATGGTAGGAGAAAGCATCCTGCTTGCCTGCTAGATTTTCACTTCTGTAACTGCAGGAAAAATGTTCCCAATGTTGGGGGAGTTCAGAACCAGGGGTCACAGCTTAAGAATGAAGGGTAGGCCAGTAAGGACTGAGATGAGCACAAACTTTTCTATCCATATACCTTTTCAAATATATTTTAAACATATTTATACCAGTGTCTACAGTTCCTAAGGCAGCTTATTTCATATACCTATCACTGTCTCCTCAGATTAGGTTGAAATATTTGTGTAAGAAAGAACTGCAGGTGCTGGTTTAAATCAAAGGTAGACACAAAATGCTGGAGTAACTCAGCGGGTGAGGCAGAATGTCTGGAGAGAAGGAATGGGTGACGTTTTGGGTCGAGACCCTTCTTCAGACTGATGACGGAGGGGGCGGGACAAAGATAGAATGTAGTCAAAGAGTAAAAGTAGTGGGAGAACTGGGAAGGGGAAGGGGATGGGGAGAGAAAGCAAGGAACAGGTCAATGTTCATACCGCTGGGGTGTAAACTACCCAAGCAAAATATGAGGTGTTGTTCCTCCAATTTGTGCTGGACCTCACTCTGACAATGGAGGAGGCCCAAGACAGAAAGGTCAGATTAGGAATGGGAGAGGGAGTTGAAGTGCTGAGCCACCGGGAGATCAGGTAGGCTAAGATGGACTGAGCGGAGGTGTTCAGTGAAACGATTGCCGAGCCTGCGCTTGGTCTTGTCGATGTCGAGAAGTTGACACCTGGAACAGCGGATACAGTAGATGAGATTGGAGGAGGTATAAGTGAACCTCTGCCTCACCTGGAAAGACTGTTTGGGTCCTTGGATGGAATCGAGGGGGGAGGTAAAGGGACAGGTGTTGCATCTCCTGCGGTTGCAGGGAAAAGTACCTGGGAAGGGGGTGGTTTGGGTGGGAAGGGACGAGTTGACCAGGGAGTTTCGGAAGGAACGGTCTCTGTGGAAAGCAGAAAGGGGTGGAGATGGGAAGATGTGGTCAGTAGTGGGATTCCGTTGGAGGTGGCGAAAATGTTGGAGGATTATATGCTGTATGCGGCAGCTGATGGGGTGGAAGGTGAGGACAAGGGGGACTCTGTCCTTGTTACGAATGGGGGGCGGGGGAGCAAGAACGGAGCTGCGGGATATCGAGGAGACCCTAGTGAGAGCCTTAACTGTAATGGAAGAGGGGAACCTCCGTTTCGTAAATGAGGGCATCTCCGATGCCCTGGTATGGAACACCTCATCCTAGGCGCAGATGCGGCGTAGATGGAGGAGTTGGGAGTAGGGTATAGAGTCTTTATGGGAATGCAGGGTGGGAAGAAGTGTAGTCAAGAAAGCTATGGGAGTCAGTAGGTTTGTAGTTGATGTTGGTCTGTGTCCTGTGATGGAAACGGTGAGATCTAGAAATGGTAGGGAGATGTCGGAGATGATCCAAGTGAATTTTAGTGCAGGATGGAAATTAGTAGTAAAGTTGATGAAGTCAGTGAGCTCTGCATGGGTGCAGGAGGTAGCACCAATGCAGTCATCAATGTAGCGGAAGTAGAGTTTGGGGATAGGGCCAGTGTACACCTGGAACAGGGATTGTTCGACGTATCTTACAAAGAAATAGGTTGAAATCTTTCCCCTCTTACATTGAATCTGCGCCTCCAGTTTTGGACTACTCTACGCTGGGAAAAACATTATGATCATCTAGTTTATCTACGGGACACTTTTATGCGGGGTAGGGGCAGGGGGAAGTTCTGTGCGGGTACCCCATCCATGTCTTTCATAATTTTATAAACTTTTATCAGGTCTCCTCTCAGCCTCTGATGCTCCAGTGAAACCTATCCAAGTTTGTCCAACATTATGCAGTATATCTTACCTTCCGATTCTGGCAGCTTGCTGATTAGGTTGTTTTGCATGCTATCCAAACAGATCAAATAATACTATACATAAATACTATCGTCATACTTAAGTACACCAGATAAAGCAAAGGGGATGATACAGGGTGCAGAATATAGTTCTCAGTATTGTAGCACATCAGTTACATAGACAAAGGCTGCCACTACCAACCATCATGTCAACTTGACGGAATACACTGAATCTGTGACTGGATATATATTCAAATGCATGGAAGATGTGACCGTCATCAAAAACATCACCACGAGGGCCAACAACAAACCCTGGTTCACCAGGGCGGTACGTGAGCTCCTGAGAGCACGGAATGCTGCTTTCAAGTCCGGGGACAAAGACGCCCTTAGTACTGCTAGGGCCAACTTGAACCGGGGCGTGAGAACAGCCAAGCGTGTCTATGAACAGAAAATTCAAGCACACTTCACAGACACTAAGGACCCCAAGCGCCTGTGGCAAGGCATCCAGTCTGTCACCGGCTACAGGCCAACACCTCCACCATGCGAGGACAACATAGACTTCCTCAACACACTTAACACCTTCTTCAACCGGTTTGAGGAAGACAACACCACCACACCAACAAAAGCCCCTCCCTGCCCAGACCATGAAATACTTCACCTGGACCCAGCTGATGTGCGGAGGACCCTACTCAAGGTGAACCCCAGTAAAGCTGCAGGTCCTGACAACATACCGGGGCGTGTGCTCAGAGACTGTGCTGACCAACTCACAGATGTTCTCACAGACATCTACAACACCTCTCTGAGCCAAGCCATCATACCAGCATGCTTCAAAGCCACCACCATCATACCGCTACCCAAGAAATCCCCAGCCTCAACACTGAACGACTACCGGCCCATAGCACTCACGTCCATCATGATGAAGTGCTTTGAAAGGTTGGTTAAGGCCCACATAACATCCAGTCTCCCCTCTACACTTGACCCATTCCAGTTTGCATACCGTCCCAACCGTTCCACGGATGATGCCATAGCAACAGTACTCCACCTAAGCCTGGCTCATCTGGAAAACAATAACAGTTACGTGCGGTTGCTGTTCATTGATTTCAGCTCCGCCTTCAACACAGTCATCCCCCAACACCTGGTGAATAAACTCGGCGAAATAGGCATCAGCACCCCACTATGCAACTGGTTACTGGACTTCCTCACCGACAGACCACAGACAGTAAGAGTTGGCAAAAACTCATCAGAGACCACCATCATGAACACCGGGGTCCCACAGGGATGTGTGCTGAGCCCTCTGTTGTTCACGCTGATGACACATGACTGTTGTGCCAAACATAACTCGAACCACAGCATCAAGTTCGCAGATGACACAACAGTGGTGGGCCTCATCAGCCACGATGACGACTCAGCCTACAGAGAGGAGGTACAACAACTCATCAACTGGTGTGACATCAATAACCTTCAACTCAATGTCAACAAAATGAAAGAAATAACTGTGGACTTCAGGAAGAAACAGGCAGCACACACCCCACTCACCATAAATGGCAGTGCAGTGGAGTCTGTGAAAAGCACCAAGTTCCTGGGAGTACACATCACAGATGATCAGACATGGTCCAGCAACACCATCTCCCTAGTCAAGAAAGCACAGCAACGCCTCCACTTCCTTCGACGGATGAGGAGAGCCGACCTCCCCCCTTCTGCCCTCACAACTTTTTACAGGGGTGCCATTGAGAGCATTCTTACCAGCAGTCTCTCAGTCTGGTATGGCAGTTGCTCTGCTGCTGACCAGAAGGCCCTACAGAGAGTGGTGAGGACAGCGGAGAAGATCACTAGATCACCCCAACCAGCAATTCAAGACTTATATCCATCTCGCTGTCGCAAGAGAGCAACTAACATCATCAAAGACACCACCCACCCAGCACACAAACTGTTCACCCTCCTACCATCCGGCAAGCGCTACCGCAGCATGCGGAGCAAAACCACAAGATTCAAAAACAGCTTTTTCCCTCAGGCCATCAGACTACTCAACACACTCAAGAAAATTCCATGAACATTACACAAAGACCAACTGACTGCCAAATTAAATTCATGTCTGCAGTATGCTACTTGCACAGTATGCTATATTGCACCTTTTATTAATGAATATTTTATTTTATATAATGTATATGTCCATTGTCTACTTTTATTGGTACACTGTCTGTCTGTTTTATAAATATTACTTGCACATTGGAGTATGGAGAAACGCAATTTCAATCCTCTGTGTAACTACTCGATACATTATGTGAATTGACAATAAAATTACTATTACTATTACTATTACTATTACAATGTTCCCAATGGGGTAAAGGTGAATCAGACACTACCTCATCTTATGGAAAGACTGTTCGAGCCAGCACTGCCATTCAATGTGATCATGGCTGATCATCCACAATCAGTACCCCGTTCCTGCCTTCTCCCCATATCCCCCGACTCCACTATCTTTAAGAGCCCTATCTAGCTCTCTTCAAAGTATCCACTGCCCTCTGAGGCAGAGAATTCCACAGACTCACAACTCTGTGTGAAAAAGTGTTTCCTCATCTCCGTCCTAAATGGCTTACCCCTTATTCTTAAACTGGCCCCTGGTTCTGGACTCCCCCAACATCGGGAACATGTTCCCTGCCTCTAGCGTATCCAAACCCTTAATTATCTTATGTTTCAATAATATCCCCTCTCATCCTTTTAAATTCCATGGTATACAAGCCCAGCCACTCCATTCTCTCAACATATGACAGACCCGCCATCCCGGGAATTAACCTTGTGAACTTATGCTGCACTCCCTCAATAGCAAGAATGTCTAGAAGAGTCATTGGATAAAGCCATATTTACTCACTCCTCAAGAAGTCGAGGCATTTGTGTGCCTTCTTGGCTGCTGCATATCTGTGGTTGGTCCACGACAGATCGTTAGTAATATTAACGCCAAGGAACTTGAAGCTCTCAACCATTTCCAATTCAGCACCATTGATACTAATTGGGCATGTACTCCACCATGCTTCCTGAGGTCGATAACTAGTTCTTTCGTCTTGCTGACATAAAGAGAGAGGTTATTGTCCTGACACCATGTTACTAAGCTCTGTATCTCCTTCCTATTCTCTGTCTTGTCATTATTTGTGATTTAGTCCACCACAGCAATGTCATCTGAAAACTTATAGATGAAGTCAGAGTTGTGAGCATGGAGGAAATATAATTGGGAACCTCTTCAGCACCCTCTCCAAAGCCTTCACATCTTTTCTGCAAAGGGAGTGACTAGACAAACCAAAAGTTGCAGTTTTGTTCTTGGTATTTGTAGTTATTATGCTGCGAAGGTAATGTCTACTATCCCAGCCTCTCCTTGCATCTCAAGCCCTCCAGTCACAGTTACATCCTCATGAATCATCTCCGGCTTAAAATAAAATTATGAGTCAACATAATAAAATTGAAGGGAAATCATGTTTGACAACTATACCGACATTCTTTGGGGGTGCACAAACAGAGCAGATAAAAGGAATTCAGTAGTTTTAATGCATTTGAATTTCTAGAAGGTAACAGCAACATAAAAATTTGCTGCACAAGAATGAAAAACAGAACGCCAGAAAAACTCAATGTATCAGGCAGCATCTGTGGAGACAAAAGGTGTATGTCGATATTTCAGGTAGAGTCCCTTCTTCTTGCGTATGGCGTGCACAGCCTAAAGTTGTAGGACAACTTGTTCCATTTGATGTTATTTGATTGTGCACGCGTTGATTGCATTCGTCGAAACAGGGCAGACCACGTGAAGGTTGCAATCTTCCACCCCAGGTAGAGTCCCTACATCAGGGCTACAGCACAAAAATGCATAGTGCTAATGGTGCCGGTAATATAGTTGCATAGACAGAGGGAATGTTTTGAGCAGGAAGGAATTGCAAATGTTGGTTTAAACCGAAGATAGAAACAAAAAGCTGGAGTAACTCAGCATGTCAGGCAGCATCTCTGGAGAGAAGGAATGACGTTTTGGTTCAAGACCCTTCTTCAGACAGAGAATGTTTTGATTTTTTTGCCCATTTTGCCAATGTATTTTGAATAAGGTACTGCACAGGTCAGTGTTGGACCCTCTATAATTTCTAATTAATATTAATCACTTGCAAGGATGTTATTCATTGTACTTGTACTCACCATACTTCTGCATATGACAATACACATAACGTGACATGACTTGGATGGTAGGACCGAGTGGTCCTCACTGAAAACTATGAAGGTCGTCAATGGATATTTTTATGGCAGAAATAGATAGATTCTTGATTAGTATGGGTGTCAGGGGTTAAGGGAGAAGGCAGAAGGGTTAAGAGCGAAAGATAGATCAGCCACGATTGAATGGCGGAGTAGACTTGATGGGCCGAATAGCCTAATTCTGCTCCTATCACTTATGAACCTATGAACTTATGAACTTCAGTAGTCAGATTTGCTGATGAAATAAATGGATATGGAGCGAAGGAATAGGTGGTGTTTCGAGTCGAGACCCTTCCTCAGAGGAGTTACTAGACTAAGTGGGAGCTGTTGGGTCCCAGCATCACACAGGAGGGATGGTCCCCCAACACAATATTCCACCTCTCCACCAATTCCAATATTGGTGGCCAGTGGGGGGGGGGGCTTTCTGGAGCGCTAGTATGGGTGTTGTGGGCTGAAGGGACTGGTTTCCAGAGGGCTAGTATGGACATTGTGGGCCGAATGGATTCTTGGGCTGGCGGCTCAGTCACTCAAGCCTGTTGTGCTGGCAGCTCACTCACTCATGGCTGGTGGGCTGGCAGTTGACTCACGGCTATTCCTTGAAATTACATTTCAAGCAGGGTGCAAGGCAGGGCTGCCAACATTGGGTGAGAGTTGAGAGTGGGAAATTGCGAGGGAGTGTAGCGACCGGTGGGGGGGGGGTGTGGGAGGGGGGTGTTCACCCTCCCACGGTAGGGAGCTTTTGCATTTTTCTGCTTGAAATTGTGCAATCTGGTGCATACTGTAGCGAGTCTTTTAACTTGCAATTGAATGCAACATTTATGCTTTAAATTGGATTAGGTATGAATAAGGTTAGGCTAAATTACATTCCTAATTACATTCCACAATAGAGCCAGGCTCTGATCAACAGGTGCAGCACATGAATGACTGTATTCATATATGGAACTCAGATTATATTCATGCTGTTATGTATATATATAGAGAAAAACTCAGAGAAACAAAGCAAAAGTTGGACTTACATCACTGTTCTGCACAAATAAATCAATCAAGAAGAAACTACAGATGCTGGAGAATCGAAGGTAGACAAAATTGCTGGAGAAACTCAGCGGGTGCGGCAGCATCTATGGAGCGAAGGAAATAGGCAAAGTTTCGGGCTGAAACCCTTCTTCAGACGGTTTCAACCTTATCCTTTGGATATAGAAACAAGATGAAAATAATACCACATATTCAATCATATATGGTTCAATGAAATTAAGATATATATGTAAAAATATATATGGAAACAGGCCCTTCCGCCTACAAAGTCCACACCGACCAGCAATCTATCATACACCAATTCCATCCATCACGCCAGGGACAATTTACAGAGGCCAATTAACATACAAACCTGCACTTCTTTCGGATATGGGAGAAACCAGAATATCCAGAGAAAACCCATGTGGTAGTAAGGCAGCAACTCTACCACTGCGCCACCGTGCCACCCCATTAAATTATTTTTTCTGTAATATATTTATTACGGTGTCACGTGAATAAAGATGAACACATGATTCTGATTTCTGCCCTTAGTTGGATAACACACATGTCCAGTCATTGTGTTTTATGGCTGGTTTTCAACCTCTTCAGGCTGAAGGTCTCGACTCGAAACATCACCCATTCTTTCTCTCCAGAGATGCTGCCTGTCCTGCTGAGTTTTTCTAGTTTTTAGTGTCTATCTTCAGTTTAAACCAGCATCTGCAATTCCTTTCTACACTATTTGTTAAGCAAAACAGGTCCTATTCTCATTATATAATTTTGTGATCAGCGTGAGAGCATGAGAGTTTTGTGAAATGCGTGAGTCTCACGCTCAATGTGTGAGAGTTGGCAGCCCTGCTAGTAATGCAAACATTTTATGCAAGTTCCAATTGTTTGTACAAAAATCACTTATTACTGCTTTATAACAGTTAAGTTACTTTAAGACCATTTCAGAAATTATGCCAGTCAACAAAAAATCAACTAACAAATTAAAGCAAATTAAAAGAAAATAACATGTTAATAAAATAACAGGGATTCCAGTTTCTGGATCATTGGAACCTCTTTTGGGGAAGGTGTGACCTGTACAAAAAGGACGGGTTGCACTTGAACCCGAGGGGGACCAATATCCTGGTGGGGAGACTTTAAACTAGAACGGTTGGGGGGATAATGAACAGAGAATAAGAGGTGGTGGGTTTCTTAAATGTGTGAGCAGAGAGACAGGGGGGTGTAAAATGAGGTTAGAAGCAATACGTAGCAAGGTGAAAAGTAAAAGTGGTAGGCAGACAAATCCAGGGCAAAAATCAAAAATGGCCATTTTTCAACATAATTGTATAAGGGGTAAGAGTGTTGTAAAAACAAGCCTGAAGGCTTTGTGTCTCAATGCAAGGAGCATTCGTAATAAGGTGGATGAGTTGACTGTGCAGATAGCTATTAATGACTATGATATAGTTGGGATCACGGAGACATGGCTCCAGGGTGACCAAGGCTGGGAGCTGAACATCCAGGGATATTCAATATTCAGGAGGGATAGACAGAAAGGAAAATGAGGTGGGGTAGCGTTGCTGGTTAGAGAGGAGATTAACACAATAGTAAGGAAAGACATTAGCTTGGAGGATGTGGAATCGATATGGGTAGAGCTGCGAAACACTAAGGAGCAAAAAATGCTAGTGGGAGTTGTGTACAGGCCACCTAACAGTAGTAGTGGTGTTGGGGATGGCATCAAACAGGAAATTAGAAATGCGTGCAACAAAGGTAAAACAGTTATAATGGGTGACTTCAATCTACATATAGATTGGGTGAATCAAATTGGCAGGGGTGCTGAGGAAGAGGATTTCTTGGAATGTATGCGGGATAGTTTTCTAAATCAACATGTAGAGGAACCAACGAGAGAGCAGGCTATTCTAGACTGGGTATTGAGTAATGAGGAAGGGTTAGTTAGCAGGCTTGTTGTGCGTGGCCCCTTGGGCAAGAGTGACCATATTATGGTTGAGTTCTTCATTAGGATGGAGAGTGACATAATTAATTCAGAAACAAGGGTTCTGAACTTAAAGAAAGGTAACTTTGAGGGTATGAGACGTGAATTGGCCAAGATAGACTGGCAATTGATTCTTAAAGGGTTGACGGTGGATATGCAATGGAAGGCATTTAAAGGCTGCATGGATGAACTACAACAATTGTTCATCCCAGTTTGGCAAAAGAATAAATCAGGGAAGGTAGTGCATCCGTGGATAACAAGGGAAATCAGGGATAGTATCAAAACAAAAGATGAAGCATACAAATTAGCCAGAAAAAGCAGCCTACCAGAGGACTGGGAGAAATTCAGTCCAGCAGAGGAGGACAAAGGGTTTAATTAGGAAAGGCAAAATAGATTATGAAAGAAAACTGGCAGGGAACATAAAAACTGACTGCAAAAGTTTTTATAGATATGTCAATGGAAAAAGATTAGTTAAAACAAATGAAGCTCCCTTGCAGTTAGAAACAGGTGAACTGATCATGGGGAACAAGGACATGGCAGACCAATTGAATAACTACTTTGGTTCTGTCTTCACTAAGGAAGACTTAATTAATCTGCCAGAAATAGCAGGGGACCGGGGGTCAAATGAGATGGAGGAACTGAGGGAAATCCAGGTTAGCCAGGAAGTGGTGTTAGGTAAATTGAATGGATTAAAGGCCGATAAATCCCCAGGGCCAGATAGGCTGCATCCCAGAGTACTTAAGGAAGTAGCCCCAGAAATAGTGGAGGCATTAGTGATAATTTTTCAAAACTCTTTAGATTCTGGAGTAGTTCCTGAGGATTGGAGGGTAGCTAATGTAACCCCACTTTTTAAAAAGGGAGGGAGAGGGAAAACGGGGAATTACAGACCAGTTAGTCTAACATCGGTAGTAGGGAAACTGCTAGAGTCAGTTATTAAAGATGGGATAGCAGCACATTTGGAAAGTGGTGAAATCATTGGACAAAGTCAGCATGGATTTATGAAAGGTAAATCATGTCTGACGACTTATAGAATTTTTCGAGGATGTAACTAGTAGAGTGGATAAGGGAGAACCACTGGATGTGTTATATCTGGACTTTCAGAAGGCTTTCGACAAGGTCCTACATAAGAGATTAATATACAAACTTAAAGCACACGGTATTGGGGGTTCAGTATTGATGTGGATAGAGAACTGGCTGGCAGAGAGGAAGCAAAGAGTAGGAGTAAATGGGTCCTTTTCAGAATGACAGGCAGTGACTAGGGGGTACCGCAAGGCTCAGTGCTGGGACCTCAGCTATTTACAATATATATTAATGATCTGGACGAGGGAATTGAATGCAACATCTCCAAGTTTGCGGATGACACGAAGCTGGGGGGCAGTGTTAGCTGTGAGGAGGGTGCTAGGAGGCTGCAAGATGACTTGGATAGGCTGGGTGAGTGGGCAAATGGATGGCAGATGCAGTATAATGTGGATAAATGTGAGGTTATCCATTTTGGTGGCAAAAACAGGAAAGTAGACTATTACCTGAATGGTGGCCGATTAGGAAAAGGGGAGATGCAACGAGACCTGGGTGTCATGGCACACCAGTCATTGAAAGTGGGCATGCAGGTGCAGCAGGCAGTGAAGAAAGCGAATGATATGTTAGCATTCATAGCAAAAGGATTTGAGTATAGGAGCAGGGAGGTTCTACTGCAGTTGTACAGGGTCTTGGTGAGATCACACCTGGAGTATTGCGTACAGTTTTGGTCTCCTAATCTGAGGAAAGACATTCTTGCCATAGAGGGAGTACAGAGAAGGTTCATCAGACTGATTCCTGGGATGTCAGGACTTTCATATGAGGAAAGACTGGATAGACTCGGCTTGTACTCGCTGGAATTTAGAATACTGAGGGGGGGTCTTATAGAAACATACAAAATTCTTAAGGGGTTCGACAGGCTAGATGCAGGAAGATTGTTCCCGATGTTGGGGGAGTCCAGAACAAGGGGTCACAGTTTAAGGATAAAGGGGAAATCTTTTAGGACTGAGATGAGAAAATGATTTTTTACACAGAGAGTGGTGAATCTCTGGAATTCTCTGCCACAGAATGTAGTTGAGGCCAGTTCATTGGCTATATTTAAGAGGGAGTTAGATGTGGCCCTTGTGGCTAAAGGGATCAGGGGGTATGGAGAGAAAGCAGGTACAGGATACCGAGTTGGATGATCAGCCATGATCATATTGAATGGCGGTGCAGGCTCGAAGGGCCGAATGGCCTACTCCTGCACCTATTTTCTATGTTCCCTTTCCTGACTCTACCTCATAAGTACTTTAACGCTGTTAACAGAGCAAAGGGATATTAATCTCAAGAATCAACATGGGGAAATTGAGGGCAATTTTGCTTAAATGGTCATTCTAAGCCCATTCAGATCTGTATAGAGTCAGAGTTATACAACATGTACATGGCTGGCCCAATTTGTCCATAATGATCAAGTTGGCATTCTGCGTGCCCAGGGACTGGCTGCCGTTCCCAGATCAGCTCGCGTCCCAGGGACTGGCTGCAGTTCTCAGGTCGGTTTGCCTGCCCCGACCCCGTGAAAACAAATTGAAAAAAAAATGCGTTTTTTCGGGTTACGGGCCGGATTCGGCCAATGTGCCGTAGGTTGCCGAACCCTGTCCTAGATATTTGGCCTCATTGTGGTCCCCCCCATGTTTTACAACCAATTCACCTGGTTAGTTCTATCTCCGGCTGCTTCATGTTGTCGGCGGCTGCACATCCAACCAAGAAAGAAGAGAAGAGAAGAGATGCAACATCACTCACAGCCGCCAACTGACGCGCTTCCCCAGACTGCACAGATCGCTGTGATGTGGCGCAAAAGAGACAAACTATGCAGGGACTGAAGACAGCGTGAGAATTCTGTCATCAGCGTGAGCATTGGCTGAAATGCGTGACCCTCATGCTCGAAGCGTGAGAGTTGGCAGCCCTGTCTAAGGCCAGGATGTGACAACAGACACACGCGGAGACACATACACAAAGGAAGACACACACACACACACACACAGGGAGACAGACACACACACACAGGGAGACAGAGACACACACACACGGGGAGACACACAGACACACACACGGGGAGACACACAGACACACACACGGGGAGACACACACCCACACACACAGGGAGACACACAGACACGCACACACACACACAGGGAGACAAACAACAAACATGGGGATACACACACACAGGGAGCCACACAGACACACACACAGGGAGACACACACACAGGGAGACACACACACACACAGGGAGACACACACACACAGGTAGACACACACACACACACACACACACAAGGAGACATACACAGGGAGGCACACATGCACACACAAGGAGACACACACAGGCAGACACACACACACCTTTTCTTCCCCCTCCCTCCATCCACCCCTTCCTCCCTCCTGCCCCCATCCTTCCCTCTTTCCTCCCCCTCCCTCTTTCTCCTTTCCTTTCCTTCCTTCATCCCCTTTCCCTCCCCCTGTCTCTCTTTGCCTCCATCCCTCCCTTTTTTTATTTCCCTCTCTTTCTCACTTTCCCCCCTCCCTCTCTCCCCGGCCGCCCAATGGGGAGTCTGGCGGGCACGGTGCAGCGTGGATTGGCGGCACTGGCGCTGCCGTGTGAGTTGAAGGGCAGGAGGGAAGGAGGGAGGGAGGGAGGGAGGGAGCGAGGCTGCAGCGGCGGCCGGCAGCGTAGCGCTCACAGCCGGCACATAGAGCTGCTGACACCCGGCGGCTGCACATCCAACCAAGAGAGAAGAGACGCGACGTCACTCAAAGCCGCCAACCGACGCGCTTCCGCAGACCGTGCAAATCCCTGGCACGCGGCGCAAAGGGACAAACTATGCAGGGACTGAACTCAGCGTGAGAACTTGGTCATGAGCGTGAGGGCGTGAGAATTTGCTCCAAGGCGTGATTTTCATGCTGAAAGCGTGAGAGTTGGCAGCCCTGGTGCAAGGCCACCAAATTCAAGTGCAGTTTCATACCATTTCAAGCAGGGTGCAAGGCCACTAAACACAGCGAGTCGTTACTTCTCCCTCCTCCATCTTGCAGTGACTGAGCCTCGCCCACACTTCTGGGTTTTATAGTCCCTACCCCCTCCAAGAACGGGCGTGGCCTTCGTGGCGTGATTGACAGGAGAGAATCTCAACATTTTTTTTTAATTTTTTTTAAATAATTTTTTTAATAGAAGTACGGTAGATTACAGTAATGTACAACACGTATATATTAATACATTTTTTGTACCGCTTCACTTTTTTAAACTTTAAGAAAGAAAAAGAAAGAAGTAAGAAAAGTGAAGAAAGTGCGCAAAGGTTGTGAAGTGCAAAAGAGTGTTGGGAAAAGAAAGCCCCTTAGAAAAGAAGTTAGAGAAGGAAGTAAAGTTAGAAAATAGACCCTAGAAAAGAAAGAGAAAGAAAGAAGGAACAATCGCTCTATTATAACTCTTATACCATACTTCATAGAGAAGGAACTACCAACCAAGTCTGTTTTTATTTTACCTCCCATTACCAGGTCCAGATACCTTTTATTTATTTATTTGTTTTTCTAAATTACTATTGCACCTCATGCTTGTAATAGGTCCAAAAACGTAGACCACGTCTTTTGAAATTGGTCTACTTTGCCTACTAGGAGGAATCTCATCTCTTCCAGATGTAATGTTTCCAACATATTTGATGTCCACATTTTTATTGTTGGTGTGGGCGCATTTTTCCAGAATTTAAGTATAAGCTTTTTTCCCATTATTAGCCCATAATTGAGTAAATTCTTCTGATACACGTTTAATTCAGGAATACCTTCCGATATTCCAAAAATAATCCATTCTGGTTTTGGTACCAGTTTTATTTTGATTAATTTTGAAAAAATATCAAATATTTCAAACCAGAATTTTTGGATTTTTGTACAAAAAACAAAAGAATGTGCTATGGTAGCTTCTTGACATATACATTTATCACAGATTGGTGAGACGTTAGGAAAGATTTTATTTAGTTTGGTTTTTGAATAATATAATCTATGTAATGTTTTAAATTGGATAAGCGTATGTCGTACGTTGATCGAGCATTTATGCACCTGTAATAAATGATTATCCCAACTCTCTTTTGAAATTTTTATACCTAGATCTTGTTCCCAATCTCTTCTAATTCCATCTGTTGTGGGTATTTCTATATTTAAGATGATATTATATAAGTATGATATTAAATTAACTGATTCCGCCTTTGTCTTCGTTGCTTCATCTAGTAAGTCGGAAGGCATATTATAATAATCTTTTGTGTGTGTTTTCAAATAGTCACAGATTTGTAGATATTTAAAATATTGATTATTTTTCAAATTATATTTCAGTTGTAGTTGTTGGAATGATAGTAATTTTTCTAATTCATACAGATCTTCGAGCGTTTTGATTCCCATTCTTTCCCATTGTATAAATGATTTATCTATGATTGAAGGTTTAAACGATGGGTTATTGACTATTGGTATTAAGAGAGATAGGTTTCTTAATTTTAGATTCTGTTTTATTTGCTTCCATGTTCTAATAGTGCTATATATAATTGGATTTTTATTATAATTTTTATTATTCAAATTTATTGGAGAGAGAATAATCGCTCCTATATTATTCGGGGAGCAATCCCCTTTTTCCATTATAATCCAGTCCACCTGCTGGGCAGAATTGTCCAGCAGGTGAATCATATTTTTAATATTTACTGCCCAGTTATAATACATAAAGTTAGGGAGCGCTAGACCCCCCAACTCTTTTCGTTTGTTAAGGTGTGTTCTTTGTATTCTGTGGGATTTGTAATCCCATATAAAATTTGTAATGTCTGAGTCCAGTTTTTTGAAAAACTTTTTTGGGAGATATATAGGTATTGATTGAAATAGGTAAAGGATTTGTGGTAAGAAAATCATTTTTATAGCATTTATCCTACCTATTAAGGACATCGGAAGTGTTTTCCAAAATGTAATCAAATTATTTAATTTCTTAAGTAGGGGATTATAATTAGCTTTAAACATATCATGGTAATTTCTAGTAATCTCAATTCCTAAATATTTGAATTTTTCCATAGCTATTTTAAAAGGGAATTTCCTGAGATGTGTTGAGTCTTTTGGTTTAATCGACATAATTTCACTTTTGTTCCAATTTATTCTATATCCTGAAAAGGATCCAAAGTCCTCAATTAAGTTTAATATATTTGGTATACTAATTTGTGGTTTTGTGATGTACAGTAGTACATCATCAGCATATAGGGATAGTTTGTTGTTTGAATATTTTGTGTTATAACCGTGAATATTCGAGTGTGTTCTTATTTTTCAACACTAATAACTCTTTTATTTTTCATCGATGGGAAAAATCCTCGGCACCTGATGAGCGGAGGGGGGGCTCTGAGTAAGATGGCCAAAAGTCACAGCCGTACGTGGTAGCATTTTTTGTAAAATCAATATAAAGCGCAAACAGGTGGTCAAGATTAGACTTTTAATTATATAGAAGGCAAGACAACTTTAATTAGGCAAGGCAACTTTAATTAGGCAAGGCAACTTTAATTGGGCAAGACAACTTTAATTAGGCAACACAGCTTTAGCATATCCAAACCAAAGACAACACAGCTTCAGCATTTCCAAACCAAAGGCAACACAGCTTTAGCATTTGCAAACTATATTTTCAAACCACATTAAGGGCACTGACAGGTCAGTAAAACCACACAGTTTAGTAGACATGTGTTGAGTGTTATTCACAGCTCAGAGGGGGACTGAGGCACTCAACACATCCGGGTTTTATAGTCCCTCTGGAAGGGGCGTGGCCTTCAGGAGAGAGAATCTCAACATTTTTTAAACACAAATAACTCTTTTATTTTTAATCAATGGGAAAAATCCTCTTGTCCTGTGCAGCGGAGGGGGACTCTGAGTAAGATGGCCAAAAATCACAGTCGTAAGTGGCAGCATTTTTTCTAAAATCATTATACAGAACAGGAAGTGGTCAAGATCAGACTTTTATAGATAAGGAGAACGTTAAGGAAATATATATATAGTCTTCTTCTTGCGTATAGCATGCACACCCTAAAGTTGTGGGACAACTTGTTCTATTTGATCTTATTTGATTGTGCACGCCAGGTTAATTCCATTCGTAGAAACAGGGCGGACCACATGAAGGTTGCAATCTCCCATCCCATATATATAGTGATGCGAGTAGGCTAGAGATTGGTGGGTGGAGTAGAATGTGAGAAAATATGAGATTCATGTTGGAAGGAAGAATGAAAAAACAAATTATTAGTAAAGTGGAATGAGGCAAAAAAAAACTGCAGCATAACTGGATCGTCTCATACATGAAATATAAATAATTTGCATGCAGATACAAGACGCAATTTAGAAGGTAAATGGAATATTTGCCTTTATTGCAAGTATAAAATTGGGGAAGATTTGATGCAATTTTACAAGGCACTGTGAGACAGCAGCTGGAGTATCTTTTTGGTCTCCATATTTAAGGAATATTATACTTGCATTCGAGCCAGTGCAGAGATTAACTAGATATATTCCTGGAAGAAGGGGTTAATGTTTGAAGATGGAGTAGATTAGGTATGTAAGTCTTTGGAGTGTAAAATGATGAGAGGTAATCTTACTTAAATATATACGATCTTGAGATGATGTCTCCCAAATGGAAGGCATCTGGAATTGAGGAGCATAATCTTAGAATGAGAGGTCACCCATTTAAGATGGAGATGCAGAATGTCTTATTGCAAAGGGTTTGATTCTTTGGAATTCTCTATCTCAGACAACTGAGGGGATGCAGTCATTGAATCAAATTTCAAATGGAGATTATTGAACATTTAACTTACGAGAGAAACAATGTGACATTGAGGCTTACTTGCATTCTGTGAATGCGAGGACTTCATTTGTGGCCAATAGTATTGTAGTGTGTGGAGAGGCAGAAGATATGAAATGAACCATTACATTAGTTTTCATTCTTTTAAAATCTTGTGTTACATAATAGTAACCAGTTAATTTATTGTAATATTAATATTCAATGCGAATATTTTTAATCCAATCAACCCAACATATTGCCATAAATAAGTAATTTATTGATTTTGTGTTTATTATATATTATCTGTGTGTATTGTGTCACAGGTCTATTATGCTGCTTAAATTAAGAATTTCATTGTTCTGTTGACAGTGCGTATGACAATTTAACACTCTTGACTAATTAGTTTTCCTCCAACACATTGCAGTCCAGTCTGAAGGAAGGTCTCGACATGAAATGTCACCCATTCCTTCTCTCCAGAGATGCTGCCTGTTCCGCTGAGTTATCTTCAGAACCGGACAATGTTTTCCCCTCTATCCTCAAGCTCTGTGCCGAACAACTGGCACCAGTCTACACAGATATTTTCAACCACTCCCTGCAAACCTGTACTTCCCAGCCTGCTTCAAAGTCTCCACTATTGTTCCTGTACCCAAAAAGCCAAGGATTACTGGTCTTAATGATTACAGGCCTGTCGCACTGACCTCTGTATTCATGAAGACCCTTGAAAGACGTGCTGGCACACCTGAAAACCCCCTGCTGGACTCCCTGCAGTTTGCATACCGTGCAAATAGATCAGTGGAAGACCCATTTAATCTAGGTTTGCACTTCTTCCTCCAGCACCTAGACCGCCAAGGGACCTATGCAAGGATTTTGTTTGTGGATTTTAACGCTGCATTCGACATCATTGTGCCAGAGCTACTGCACTCCTAGCTCTCCCAGTTGACTGTATCTGAACCCCTCTGTCAGTGGATCATCAACTTCCTGACAGACAGGAAGCAGCATGTGAGGCTGGGAAAGCACATCTCAGACCCACTGACCCTCAACATAGGAGCATATTCTCCCCTCTCCTTTACTCTCTCTACACCAACGACTGCACCTCAACAGACTCCTCTGTCAAGCTTCTCAAGCTTGCGGACGACACAACCCTGATTGGACTGATCTAGGACAGGGAGGAATCTGCCTACAGACAGGAAGTGACATAGTTGGTGTCCTGGTGCCATCACAACAACCTTGAGCTCAATGCTGCAGACAGTGGAATTGATTGCAGACTTTAGGAAAGCTCCCCCCCACTCACCATCAACAACACCACAGGTAGACAAAAATGCTGGAGAAATTCAGCGGGTGAAGCAACATCTATAGAGCGAAGGAAATAGGCGACGTTTCGGGTCGAGACCCTTCTTCAGCCTGGTGGGGGTGGGGGGGCGGCAGGAAGAAGAAAGGAAGAGGCGGAGACAGTGGGCTGTGGGAGAACTGGAAAGGGGAGGGGAAAGAAGGAGAAAGCAGGGACTACCTAAAATTGGAGAAGTCAATGTTCATACCGCTGGGGTGTAAACTATCCAAGCGAAATAGGTGCTGCCCCTCCAATTTGGGTGGGCCTCCATCTGGCCATGGAGGAGGCCCAGGACAGAAAGGTCGGAATGGGAGGGGGAGGGGGGAGTTGAAGTGCTGAGCCACCGGGAGATCAGGTTGGTTATTGCGAACCAAGCGGAGGTGTTGGGCGAAGCTCATGCTTCTCCAATTTTAGGTCATCCCTGCTTCTTTCCCCTCCCCTTCCCAGCTCTCCCACAGCCCACTGTCTCCGCCTCTTCCTTTCTTCTTCCCGCCTCCTCCACATCAGTCTGAAGAAGGGTCTTGACCCGTAACGTCTTGACCCGTAACGTCACCTATTTCCTTCGCTCCATAGATGCCTCACCCGCTGAGTTTCTCCAGCATTTTTGTCTACTTTAGATTTTCCAGCATCTGCAGTTCCTTCCTGAACATCAACAACACCACAGTCACATCTGTGAAGTCATTTAAGTTCCTTGGAACCATCATCTGCAGGGACCTTAAATGGGAGGCCACCATCGACTCCACAGTCAAAAAGGCCCAACAGAGGATGTAATTCCTGCAACAGCTTAGAAAACTCAATCTGCCACAGGCAATGATGGTCCAGTTTTATACTGCCATCATAGAGTCTGTCCTCACCTGGTCTCCATCATGGTCTGGTTTGGCTCAGCCACCAACCATGACATCCGGAGGCTGCAGCACATCGTTCGAATCAGCCGAGAAGGTTGTTGGCTGCAACCTTCCGTCCATTGACGAACTGTACACTGCAAGGGCCAGGAAGCGAGCGGGTAAGATCATCTTTGACTCCTCTCACCCTGGCCACAAACCCTTTGAAGCGCTTCCCTCTGGAAGGGCGGCTCCGGACTGTCAAAGCCGCCACAGCCAGACATAAAAACAACCTTTTTCCACGAGCAGTAGCTCTACACAACAGCCAAAAGTCTGTAGCCTCCTTTGCTCTGGTATTTATTTCATTCTTCACATGTTTAAATTGTAATGTTTTATTTTTAATTGTTTACTGTATATCGTGTTGTTACTTGTGTGCAAAAACACCAAGGCAAATTCCTTGTATGTATACATATTTGGCTAATAATATTTATTCAATTCATTGTGTCTATTTGCAGTCCCATGAGGTCGCCATTGAAGTAAACGCATGCGCATTACGTTCAGAGGCCTGAATTCGTCTGGTTGTCATCAGTTCGCGTCCAGGTCTATCTACGTCATCTCTGTTGGCCGGCAGTTGCCGAGTGCCCGTTGCCGTGTCCGTGACGACGCCGCCGCTTTCGGACCCGGAAAGCATGAACGATGGAGCCGGCATGGGGTCGAAATTCGTGGGCATCGCTAACCACGTTTGGGAGAAGGTGTGCGAGAAGGTAAAACGGGCGGTGGTGTTCATGGACTCTGGGTGCGCCGAGGGCTTGCACTGGGTCGGCGGCATCAGCAAACTGCTCCAGGCCGGGGCCATCAACGTCAAGGAGTTCAGCTCCTTCGAAGCCGGGCTCCCGGGACAAGCCAAAGCCGTGTTCGTGGTCAGCACTTTACTGAAGGGACGCACGGCTGATATCATCCGCGACATCGTCACCCTGAGCTCCTTCCAGTACTGTGTGGTGATCACCGCCGTTAGCCACAACGCCCACCTGTTTGCCAACAACGTGACTGCCGAACTGGAGCAGGACTTGGTCTTCGAACAATTCGGGGAGTTGCTGTGCCAGTGGATGGGGAACATGAATTATACGGGGGAAGTCATGCACATGCCCATATTAATTGCGCCCATTGTTCCCCACCTGTTCATCACAACAGCCTATTCGTCGTTTTTTTCTTTCGTGCCTCAAGATTTGAAACTGATCAACAACACAAGACCCGACAAAAAGAAGTTTGGAAGCTTGAACGACGTCGATTATCATTCTTTACCTTTTCAACTTCAAACACAATCAGGTCATTGGTTTCATCCTTGAACTCTGTGTTTGAACTGCTACAGCTCAAAGAGGAATGTTTTGCAGTTGGCCCTACTAGCAGAATAATTGCAGGAGAACTGGCTAATTATTCACAGGCAAAACAGAGAAGAAAATATGGTCAATTTAAAGCATCTATTGTCTTTGTGGATCGAACACTCGATCTCTCAGGTAAAATGTGCATTTGCTCATCTACATTAGTATTTGTTTTACAGTCATTTTGGCGTGTTCTTTAATATATGATTTCTAACTTGAAGTTAATGCCTAGTATTACAATGAGCAGGATATTAAGTACAAAAGTTGGCATGTCCTGATGCAGCTGTACAAGTTTGTGAGACCGCTTGGAATGCAGTTCCAATCGCCCATCTTGAAAGGATACAGAAGAGATTCACCAGTATGTTATTAGTCTTGCGAGCTTGAGTTATAGGGAGAGGTTGGATAGGTGGAGCTGGAGGGTAACCTTATTGAGGTACACAAGATCATGAGGGGCATGGATAAAGTGAGTGCTCAGTCTTTACCCCAGAGTAGACGTACATGTTGATGTATTGTTTCTTTCTGTGGGCTTATTGGAATGCATAAAAGAGAATGTTGTGTGAATTACAGAGACATGGCTGCATGAGGATCGGAGCTGGGAACTGAATATTCAGGGGTATACATGCATATCGAACAGACAGACAGGTGGGCAGAGGGGGTAGGTAAAGAATGAAATTCAGTCCCTTGCGAGGGGTGACATAGAATCAGATGTAGTCATTGTGTATAGAACTGAGAAATTGTAAGGACAAAAATACCCTAATGGGAGTTAACTACAGGCCCCCAAACAGTAGCCTGGATATAGGGTGTAAGTTGCATCAGGAGTTAAATTTGGCATGTAACAAAGGTGATGCTATGGTGGTAATGGGAGATTTCAACATGCAGGTAGACTGGGAAAATCAGGTTGGTACTGGACCCCCAAGAAAGGGAGTTTGTAGAGTGCCTCCAAGATGGATTCTTAGAGCAGCTTGTACTGGAGCCTACCAGGGAGAAGGTAATTCTGGATTTAGTGTTGTGTAATTAACCGGATTTGGTAAGGGAACTCAAGGTAAAGGAACCATTATGAGGTAGTGACCATAATATGATATGTTTTAATCTGCAATTTAAGAGGGAGAAGGTTAAATTAGAAGTGTCAGTATTGCAGTTGAACAAAATGGGACTATGGAGGCATGAGGGAGGAGCTGGCCAAAGTTGATTGGAAAGGGGACCCTGGCAGGGATGATTGTGGAACAGCAATGGCAGGGATTTCTGGGAATCCAGAAGATGCAGGATCATTTTCATTCCAAAGAGGAGGAAGATTCTAAGGGGGAGGTAAGAGGCGACTGTGGCTGACAAGGGAATTCAAGGACGGTAAAATAAAACATAGCAAAGATGAGCGGGAAGCCTGAGGATTGGGATACTTTTTATAGATCAACAGAAGGTAAATAAGGCAATACGGGAGAATACGGGGATGAAAGATGAAGTATGAAGGTAAGCTAGCCAAGAATATAAAGGAGGATAATAAAAGCTTCTTTAGGTATGTGAAGAGGAAACATTAAGAGAAAATGTGGGTCCTTGAAGACAGAAACAGGTGAATTTATTATGGGTAAGAATGGCAACTAGGTGAACAGGTATGTTGGTTATGTGTCTTCCTTGGTCATGGACGAATATCCCCAATGTACTAGGGGACAGGAGGACCTAGGGGACCTAGGAGGAACTGAAGGAAATCTACATTAGTCAGGAAATGGTGTTGGGTAGACTGATGGGACTGAAGGCTGATAAATCCCCAGGGCCCTGATCGTCTGCATCACAGGGTACTCAGTGGCTCTAATTGTGGACGAATTGGCTTGATCATTTTCATATAGATTCTATGTCTCTAGATTCTGGATCAGTTCCTGTGGATTGGAGGGTAGCTAATGTTATCCCACTTTTTAAGAAAGGAGGGAGAAATGAAGCAGGGAATTATAGACCAGTTAGCCTGACATCAGTGGTTGGGAAGAAGCTGGTCGATTATTAAAGATGTAATAGCGGCGCATTTGGATAGCAGTAACAGGATCGGTCCATGTCAGCATGGATTTACGAAGGGGAAATCATGCTTGATGAATCTTCTGGAATTTGAGGATGTAACAAGTAAAATGGACAAGGGAGAGCCAGTGGATGTTGTGTACTGGGACTTTCAGAAAGCCTTTGATGAGATCCCACAAAGGAGATTAGTTGGCAAAATTAGAGCTCATGGTATTGGGGACAGGGTATTGACATGGATAGAAAATTGGTTGGCAGACAGGAATTAAAGAGTAGGGATTAACGGGTCCCTTTCTGAATGGCAGGCAGCGACTTGTGGGGTTCCGCAAGGCTCGGTGCTGGGACCGCAGCTATTTACAATATACATTAATGATTTAGATGAAGGAATTAAAAGTAATATTAGCAAATTTTCACATGACATAAAGCTGGGTGACAATAGACATTAGGTGCAGGAGTAGGCCATTCGGCCCTTCGAGCCAGCTCCGCCATTCAATGTGATCATGGCTGATCATCCCCAATCAGTACCCCGTTCCTGCCTTCTCCCCATATCCCCTGACTCTGCAATTTTTAAGAGCCCTATCTAGCTCTCTCATGAAAGCATCCAGAGAACCTACGTCCACTGCCCTCTGAGGCAGAGAATTCCACAGACTCACCACTCTCTGTGAGAGAAAGTGTTTCCTCGTCTCCGTTCTAAATGGCTTACTCCTTATTCTTAAACTGTGGCCCCTGGTTCTGGACTCCCCCAACATCGGGAACATTCAAGGACCCAAGCAGTCGTTGCAGGTGCAACAGAGGTTCACCTGCATCTCCTCCAACCTCATCTATTGCATCCGCTGCTCTAGATATCAGCTGATCTACATCGGTGAGACCAAGCGGAGGCTTGCCGATCATTTCGCCGAACACCTCCGCTCGGTCCGCAATAACCAACCTGACCTCCCGGTGGCTCAGCACTTCAACTCCCCCTCCCATTGCGTATCCGACCTCTCTGTCCTGGGTCTCCTCCATGGCCAGAGCGAGCAACACCGGAAATTGGAGGAACAGCACCTCATATTCCGCTTGGGGAGTCTGCATCCTGGGGGCATGAACATTGAATTCTCCCTATTTTGTTAGCCCCTGCTGTCTCCTCCCCTTCCTATCTCTCCCTCAGCCCTCGGGCTCCTCCTCCTTTTTCCTTTCTTTTCCTCGCCCTCCCATCCCCTATCAGTCTGAAGAAGGGTTTCGGCCCGAAACGTTGCCTATTTCCTTCGCTCCATAGATGCTGCAGCCGCTGAGTTTCTCCAGCATTTTTGTGCACCATCGGGAACATGTTTCCTGCCTCTAGCGTGTCCAAACCCTTAACAATCTTATATGTTTCAATGAGATCGCCTCTCATCCTTCTAAACTCCAGAGTGTACAAGCCCAGCTGCTCCATTCTCTCAGCATATGACAGTCCCGCCATCCCGGGAATTAACCTTGTAAACCTACGCTGCACTCCCTCAATAGCAAGAATGTCCTTCCCAAAATTAGGGTACCAAAACTGCACACAATACTCCAGGTGTGGTCTCACTAGGGCTCTGTACAACTGCAGAAGAACCTCTTTGCTCCTATATTCGATTCCTCTTGTTATAAAGGCCAACATGCCATTCACTTTCTTCACTGCCTGCTGTACCTGCATGCTTACTTTCATAGACTGATGTACAAGGACCCTTGGACCCGTTGTACTTCCCCTTTTCCCAACTAGACGCCATTTAGATAGTAATCTGCCTTCCTATTTTTGCTACCAAAGTGGATAACCTCACATTTATCCGCATTAAACTTCATCTGCCATGCATCTGCCCATTCCCCCAACCTGTCCAAGTCACCCTGCATTCTGTGAAGAGGATGCTATGAGGATGCAGGGTGACTTGGACAGGATGGATGAGTGGGCAGATGCATGGTAGATGCAGTATAATGTGGATAAATGTGAGGTTATTCACTTTGGTGGCAAGAGCAGGAAGGCAGATTATTATCTGAATGGTGTCAGGTTAGGAAAAGGGGAAGTACAGCGAGACCTGGGTATCCTTGCACATCAGTCAATGAAAGTAAGCATGCAGGTATTGAGCTCGTCAGGGAGTGATGTTTCGCTGACATGTGAGCTGCCTCCTGATTTCGCCTTGTAGGAGGTGATTGCATTCAGGCCCCGCCACTGCTGCCGAACATCCGTCTCATCCTCCTGCTTGGAGCAGAAGTCCCTTTTAGCCTTTTTGATGGCCTTACTTAGGTCGTATCTGGACTTCTTGTAGTCCTCGGTATCTTCAGACATGAATGCCCAGTGTCTGGTCTTCAAAAGAGTGCGGATCTCATAGTTCATCCAAGGCTTCTGATTGGGAAACACTCGGAAGGTTTTTGTTGCGATGTAGTCCTCCACACATTTCTTTATGAAGTCTGTAACGACTGTGGCGTATTCATTCAGGTCTGTTGCCGAGTCCCTGAACATTGCCCAGTCCTCAGACTCCAAACAGTCCTGGAGTTGTTCCTCTGCCCCCCCCCCCCCCCCGCCCCCCGGTGGTGTAGCAGTGGTCGAGAGTGTTTGGTCCTCCAGTGCAGCAGGAGACATGTTGGTGGAAGTTATGGAGCAATTTCTTGAGGTTTGCTTTGTTGAAGTCCCCAGCTATGGTGGTGAACGCCTCGGGGTAAGACGTCTGGTGTTTGTTGACAACGGCGTGCAGCTCCTCCAGTGCCAGACGGACGTCTGCTTGGGGTGGGATGTAGATCAGGATAATGGAGGTGAATTCCCTCGGAAGGTAGAAGGGGAGGCACTTCACCGCCAGATGTTCGAGGTGTGGAGAGCAGGATTTGGATAGGACTGCCGCATCTGAGCACCGCACAGAGTTGACCATGAGGCAGACGCCCCCTCCTCTCCCTTTCCCTTTCCCAGATGCCTGCGTACGGTCCATACGGTGGATGGAGAACCCTTCAGGCCGGACCGCTGCGTCTGGGGAGCTGGGGGTGAGCCATGTCTCTGTGAAACAGAACACAGAGCATTCCCTCAGCTACCTTTGATAAAGCAGCCCTGCCCTTAAATCCTCCACTTTGTTTTCTAGTGACTATACGTTGGCCAGTAGGATAGTAGGGAGAGGGGGCTGAATCCCCTCCGCTTCAGTCTTACTTGTAGTCCTGCCCGACGGCCACATTTCTGTACTCCATGGAGCCCTCCTTGGTGTTTAAAGGTACAGTACTTACGGGTCTCCATGAGGTCCGGGAATCCCCTGAGATCGGGGATTCCCTTACAGTCGGCACCTCCAGCTTCGTTGCTGCTGGGAGATCCTGCCCGACGGCCTCGATTCCGGACTCCATGAAGGCCTCCCCAGTGTTTACAGGTAAGGTTCTTACTGTACCTGCGCGCCTCCGCAAGATCGGGGATTCCCCTCCGATCGGGGATTCCCTTACCGTCGCTAACATCGGGAGTTCTCAGTAGTGCTAATGCATTTAAATGCGCTAGCAGCTCGCTACTTACAGCGTTGATTTCTGTGGTTTCTCAGATGCAGATGATCTCATACTTGACCTCAGCATTAGTTCTTGATTTATGTACTTTGCTACAGTACAAGTAGTGTTAGGAGCACCACCGTGACATATTACCCTTGCTATTTGTTATCTCCTTCCAAAGCATCTTGATCTTCTGAGTCAAAATCATTACTTGCAACTGTTGTGAACTCATCAGGGATGAACAAAGCTACTCCACTTCTTATATCTTCCTGTCAACTACCTCATGTTACACAACGTTGATTACAATACATATTTCTTTATTATTAACTATGGTTTCCTTTCTACTACAGTTGATAAGGCTGTCAACCCAGTCTTCTCAATGTTTTTGTTTATTTTCTCTCCTTTCCTCCCAAATAAAATGAAGCTAAGGTTTTTCTCATCCTCCTCATCAACCCCACTGCTTGCAAATTCAATGGATTATCCCTCCATAATTTACACCACCTTTAATGTTAGCCACCATTTCTTTGTTTAGTTTTTAGTTTAGGGATACAACGCAGAAACAGGCCTTCGGCCCACCGAGTCAGTGCTGACCAGCGATCCCCGCACACTAACAGTATCCTACATTCTAGGTTGTACAATTATACGCACAAACCTATATGTCTTTGGAGTGTGGGAGGAAACCCGAGAACCCATAGCAAACCCACATAGGTCACAGGGAGAATGTGCAAACTCCGTACAGACAGCACCCATAGTCAAGATTGAACCCGGGTCACTGGCGTTGTAAGACAGGAACTCTACTGCTACGTCACCATGCCGCCCTGCTCCCTTCCCGGTTCAGCATTCTAAAGGGACTGTTTGCTCCTGCCGTTTACTCTTCCATTAAAACACTTTTTCAAGTTATGATGAGAGTCATTGATTCTCTTTCTCTCTCCACATATGCTACATGAACTGCTGAGTGTTTCTGATGTGTTTTTGTTTGTAGTTAAATATATGGTCATCTTCTGTGCAGCCAGTTGCTGTCGGTTGCTTTGATTCAGTAGTTTATGACCTTTTTGGAAAGCTGCAGCATTATTAATATAACTTTCTTATTCACCTCAGGATATTCAAGCTGAAGTTGTAGAATTAAAGGTAGACAAAAATGCGACGTTTCGGGTCGAGACCTTTCTTCAGACTGATGTGGGGTGGGGGGGGCGGGAAGAAGAAAGGAGGAGGCGGAGACAGTGGGCTGTGGGAGAGCTGGGAAGGGGAGGAGAAAGCAGGACCTACCTGAAATTGGAGAAGTTAATGTTCATACCGCTGGGGTGTAAACTACCCAAGCGAAATATGAGGTGCTGCTCCTCCAATTTACGGTTGGCTTCACTCTAGCCATGGAGGAGACCCAGGACAGAAAGGTCAGATTCGGAATGGGAGGGGGAGTTGAAGTGCTGAGCCACTGGGAGATCAGGTTGGTTATTGCGAACCGAGCGGAGGTGTTGGTCTCACCGATGTAGAGCAGCTGACACCAAGAGCAGCAGTTGCAATAGATGACGTTGGAGGAGGTGCAGGTGAACCTCTGCCCCACCTGGAAAGACTGCTTGGGTCCTTGGATGGAGTCGAGGGGGGAGGTAAAGCGACAAGTGTCGCATTTCCTGCGGTTGCAAGGGAAAGTGCCAGGAGAGGGGGTGGTTTGGGTGAGAAGGGACGAATTGACCTGGGAGTTACGGAGGGAGCAGTCTCTGTGAAAAGCCGAAAGGGAAGGAGATGTGTAGAATTAAATGTAGGATAGAAAACAGAGTGAGGAGTATTTAAATCCTCACAACATATGCGCTTATGTGCTAAGGCATTGAGACAATATGTTTAATGAAATCTAAACTCTGGGTTTGTTGTATGCTCTTTCTCAATGAACAAGTATTCTGGTAGAGTGTTACCATTTTTATTGGATCCTGGGATATAATTTAACCTTTTAAATCAATTTTTGCTATTTTGCTCCACTTCTCTCATGTTGTTAGTGACCTGGTCTGGTGCAGTTTAAGACTGGGAAGGGCAAAAAGCTGTTCTGATACTTAATATTTTGTCACATAATGGAAGTGTATGCATAGCTGAAAAACTCTTGTTTCTCCACAGGTTCTGTTGCTCATCATGGTGATAGTCTAGTTGAGAAGATTCTTAACACGTTGCCCAAGTTTCCAGGGCTTACCAGTGATGTAAAGGTTAACATGGTGGACCTAACAGCTGTTCAAAATAATGAAGAAACGGAGAATATGATAGCTCCAGGATGCTTATCCCAGCCAAAGTAAGGCCTAAAGCATGCGGGTATTGGAATATGATATTACAGTAGTATTTGTCATGACATCGCTGTAATGTCAAGAGGTTGTAACTCATGATTAAATATGACTACTTGTTCAAACAAACGTAAATGCAACTTCAATTCCAAATCAAAGTTGTTAAGTCAGCATTCATGAGATGAAACCTCTTACATTGTTACATCTATTATTATATGTTGTAGAGTTGCAGACACAAACCCTTTGGCTCTACTTGTCCTTGCCAACCACTACATCTATCTGAGCTAGGACCATTTGCCTATATTTGACCTATATCCCTCAAGGTCCTTCCTATCCATGTACCTGTCTAAATGTCTTTTAAATGTTTTTATTGTACCTATTCCTACAGCTTCCTCTGGCAGCTATACCCATCACCCCCATGTGGTAAAAGTTGCCCCTTGGCTCCCTTTTTAAATTTCCCCCTGACTTTATTAAAAGAAAAAATCTGATATCCGGGAATAATTTTGGTTAACATACACAAATGTTGTTTGTGAACTAACCACAAATCTAAGATGTGTGATTTTCAATGGATTGTTTTTATGGCAAGAACAAGACCATTAAAGGAAGGAAATTATATTTCCATAGTTTAGTCGGTGTGTCGGATATTCAAACTGAAACTGAGAATCTGCAGTCAGAGTTGAAGATCTTTTTTCTTTCTTCAGTGTAGGTTTCCTTCGTGAGATGTTAATATTTGTGAAATAAGCTGCCTGACTTGCTGAGTGTTTCTCTGTTTTTACCTTGTAAATATACAAAAATGTTAATGTAGCTAGCTATCTTTGTTAAGGTTGGCTTTTGCGGGTTTTCAGTTCCACACTATATGAATAGTGCTTAATCAATCTTGAAGTGGTTGAGGCAAGTACAACCAATGCCACAATCTTTGGTCAGCCTGTACATTGAAAAATAAGCAGTCTTTTAAGTGTAATTTGAGTATGCTTTAAATGCCCTCTGTCTGTACATTCTAGATTTCAACCATCTGCTGGGTGGAAATAAGGTTGTTTTTAAATCCTCTCCAAATCACCTACTGCTTACCTTAGACCTATGCCTTCTGATTATATACATATTTTCTAAGGGGAAAAACATGTCTCTTAATTTGGGCATTTGTTCTGTGGAATCTAGGGTGGGAGGTCATTCATTGAAACATGCAAAATTCTGAGGGGCCATCAGGGAAGAAGTATGAGATTGTTTATACTGGTTGAGAAGTCTAGAACTAAGGATCGCAGTCTCAAAATAAGGGACTATCCATTAAAATAGCTTTCCTCACTCAGGAGGTAGTAATTGTTTGAGAATTCAGAACACCTCAGAGCTGTTGAGGTTCAATCTTTCATTGCATGCAAGCGGTGGTCAATTTGTTTCTCAAAATTAAAGGAATCAAGGAATTTAGGGATAGGATAGGAATTTAGGTTTAAAAACCAACTATGATCTGGTTGAGTTATTTTTCTTTATTGAGCTGGATCATACTGGATCCATCCTGCGCTTCATATGGTTCATAACACCCATGCCAGCCAATTGGCCACAGAGTTCTCCATACCAGCATCATTGGTGTGCCGATGGAGTGGAGAAGGGAGCAAGTGGCAACTAGATGAAGAATAATAAAGAAAATAAACTTAAATTCAGCCACCAATTTAACTGGCATAAATTAAAATAAAACTTAAAAATGAAAAAATACATTTTTTATGTGGACTGCTGATCAATTCAAATGAATGGCCCTGATAAAAACACCAATGTAGCTGGCAAGAAGATGAAGGGCCGGATGCAAATTGTATTCAGCCCCTCCACTCGGCAAAGAGTAGAACGTTCTGGCATTTCTAGGGACACTGTTTGAGTACTGCAGCTAATCAGTTGTTCCGATAGCAATTGGCTATCAAATCATATATTCGGCAGTTAATTTGCGATGTTATAATTTTGGTGTAAGATTAAAAATATTAATTTTGAAAGATTTGGAGAATCATTTGTGTATTTTGGATCATTTATAATGAAATGTATTGATTATTGGGGGGTTTTCCTTCACCCTATTTGCAGAGAAGGGGAAAAAATCATTGTGTAATAGTTATACAAAGGTCCCAAACCTGAAATGTCAACTCTGTTTCCCTTCCGTGACTTGCTGAGTATTACCAGCTCTTTTTTTTAATTTCAAATTTCCATCAACTGAGTTTTAAACTAAAAAATAATTTGGCTTCACTGTGATGTCATCCCATTTATTTCTGAGCATCATTATCATGCAGTTGGTAGCTGATTGTACATCTGTGAAAAATTGTTACTGTTATACATCAGGTAAATAAGCACGAGGAAACACAAAGTTTCTAGAGTCCCAAAGATGTAGTTCCCTCCCAAAAAGAAACTGCATGTTCAAACCATGAACTCTGACACTGGTGTTGATTGAAGTTGTGTAGAGTTTGCTGATATGTGGATGATCTTGGCAATTTGCATATCATCCATTTTGTGCCGCGTTTCCCTCCTTAATCCATACAGTGGCGTAACGGTAGAGCTACTGCCTTACAGAGCCAGAGATCTGGCTTTGATCCTGACTACAGGTACTTGTCTGTACGGAGTTTTTTTGTACATTCTTCCCATCACCTCTGTGGGTTTTCTCCAAGATCTTTGGTTTCCTCCCACGCTCCAAAGATGTACAGGTTTGTAGGTTAATTGGCTTGGTATAAATGTATCACTGTAAAATTGTTCCTAGTGTGGGTAGGATGGTGTAAGTGTGTGGGGATTGCTGATCGGTGCCGATTCAGTGCTGAAAGGCCTGTATCTAAACTGAACTAAACTAATCGTTTTTATAATCTAATTTATAAAATAATCATAAAATATAATGATTTAAAGGGAAAATGGTTGTTGAAGTGAAGAGGCTGTATTTGTGCCAATTGTGTGGTGTGATTACTGTTGTGTTTTTTAAATTCTATTTTGTGATGTTTATATCTGATCCAAATACTTAACTAGTATCTATGTTTGGACAGTGGGACTGAACTTGGTCACAATGTCAACTTAATCTCGAGGTTGAGAAATATACCAGAGAAGATGACTATGATCTGAAAAATTCAATGCAACTGGATCCTAAACATCTTTAACTTGGATAATTGCCACAGGCGGTTGTGGATGCCAAATGGATTTTTTAAAGGCAGAAATTGACGGATTCTTGAATAGTACGGGTGTCAGGGGTCGTGGGGTGAAGGCAAGAGAATGGGATTGAGGGAAAGATAGATCAGCTATGATTAAATGGCAGAGTAGACTTGATGGGCTGAATGGCCTTATTCCACTCCTAGAACTTATAAACGTAAGTTAATAACTTGGATAACTTAATTTATAGTTGCTGAGACAAGTGGAGCATACTTTGAGTAGGGTGATAATTTTTGGTTAAGCTTGGAAAACTATTATGTACCTATCTGAAGTTGCATGTACATCACAGTTTGAAATCAAATAATGCATCGTAAAATTTATGCCATAGGTTAGGTTTTGAAAGAAAAACTGCAGATGTTCAAGTAGAAAATGTCAGAAACAGTTGGTTAGACAGCATATTTCGAGAGGGAGAGATGTTTCCGCTCAAATGCCCATCATCAGAAGTAGATAAACAATGTAATGAGCGTGTTTTAGGTTGTGGAGGGCAAATGTCTATAATGGACCAGGGACCAAGGTTGTCCAGATAATGTGATTGCTGTCAGAGTTGGTAGTAGAGAGAGAAAAATAAAGAACAAGTTCAAACTCTGATATACAGAAATTGATAGTTCTAGAAATCAAAACAAAGGAATATTCTAGAAACATGAAGCAGATTATACAGCGTCTGTGATGAGTGACCAATTGCAAGTACTGCAATTTTGAGCAATCACAAACTGCTGAAGGGTCTCGGTGGGTCAGGCAGTATCTGAGGAGAAAATCGACTGATGACATTTTGGGTCGGGTCCCTTCTGGAGGAGCAGGGAGACATCTCTCCAAGCTGTGGGTGGGTAAAGCCTGGGAAGTGATAGGTGGATACTGAGGAGGAAGGTTGGGGTTTGATGAGCAGATGGGTGTCGGTGACAAAGACTGGAGGTGAAAAGCAGACACATGTGCCAGATAAGGAAAGAAGAGGAGGTGTGAAATCTAAAGTTGGCGGAATGGGATAGGAGCAAAGGGAAAGATAGCAGGATTACAAGGTAAATAGGACTTGGGGATGGGTATGAATTTATGGCGGTAAGGAGTAGGGTGATTATGATGGTGGAAGAAATATGCGAGCACTGTAGTGGGCACAGGAGTGGAGGGGTTGGAGAATGCAATATAAACATCCTTGGGCTGTAAGTTACCCAAGGGCAGTCACAGTGGCGCAGCGGTAGAGTTGCTGCCTTACAGCGAATGCAGTGCCGGAAACCCGGGTTCGATCCCGACTACGGGTGTTGTCTGTACAGTGATCTTCGGTTACCTCCCACACTCCAAAGAAGTTATGATTTGTAGGTTAATTGGCTTGGTAAATGTAAAAATTGTCCCTAGTGGTTGTGGGATAGTGTGAATGTGTGGGGATCGTTGGTCGGCCGAAGGGCCTGTTTCCGTGCTATATATCTAAACTAAACCAAACTGAACTAAAGTGGAATATGAAGTGCTGATCTCCCAGTTTGTGTGTGGCCTCGTTCTGGCAATGGATGAGGCCAAGGACAGAAATATCAGTGTGGGAAGGGGAATTAAAATGGTTAGCAACCAGGAGCTCCAGCATGCCTTGATGGACAGAGTACAAGTGTTCAGCAAAGTGATTGCATGTTCAATTTTCGGTCTCACCGATCAAAGGAGGCCATATCGAGAACACTGAATGTACATGAACCTCTGTCTCACTTAGAAAGGCAGTTAAGTTCTCTGGATGGAGGTGAGAGAGGTATATGGACATGTGTTATATCTCCTCCAGCTGCAGGCGAAAGTACCTGGGGAGGAGGTGGGTTTGGTAGGAAGGGATGAGTGAACCGAGGTGTTGTGGAGAAAGTGGTCTCTGTGGAAAGCATAAAGCGGTGGGGATGGGAAGATTTGACTGGTGATTGGATCACATTGAAGAAAGCGGAAATGTTGAAGAATGATGTGTTGACTGCGGAGGCTGATTGGGTGATAGTATTTTTCTCTCTGGTGGAGAGGGAGCAAAAACAAGTTTGGTTTATTGTCACGTGCACCAAGGTACAGTGAATAACTTTTGTTGTGTGCTATCCAGTCAGCAGAAAGACAATACATGACTACAATTGAGCCATTTACAGTGTATAGATACATGATAAGGGAACGTTTTGTGCCAGGTAAGGCCAGCAAAGTCCAATCAAGGATAGTCCGAGGGTCACCACAGAGGTAGGTAGTACTTCAGCACCGCTCTCTGGCCGTGGTAGGATGATTCAGTTGCCTGATAACAGCTGGGAAGAAACTTCCTGAATCTGGAGGTGTGCATTTTCACACTTCTATACCTTTTGCCTGATGCGAGAGGGGAGAAGAGGGAGTGGCCAGGGTACGACATCCTTGATTATGCTGTTGGCCTTGCTGAGGCAGTGTGGGAATCAGTGAGTTTGCAGTGGACATTAGTAGGTAGTCTGTTCTCTGTGATGGAGACTACGATTGAGAAGGGGGAGTGTGGTGTCAGAGTTAGTCCAAGTGAATTTGTGGACAAGATGGAAGTTAAGAGTGAAGCTGATGAAATCAATGTTCTCCATCAGGAGGCAGCCCCAATGCAACCATCGATGTGGCAGAGAAATTGTTGGGGAACAGTGCCGGAGTACATTTGGAACAGGGAGAATGCAACATAAGGCCAAACATTAATGCATAGCTGCCGCCCATGTACTTGCCATGGCGACACCTTGACTGCCCTTTGCACAGATATTGCATGCCCCTCCAGAGGTTTGTTTTGTGCTAAAGAAAAACTAGCCACCTGAAGATATGTGGTCCCGTTTTTCTCATTGGTGTGGGTATGATGATGGAAGATATATTTGGGACCAAGATACATTGACCTCGTTGGTGACCCTTGGACTTTCCTTGATCGGACTTTGCTGGCTTTACCTTGCACTAAATGTTATTCCATTATCATGTATCTCTACAGTGTAAATGGTTTGATTGTAATCCTGTATACCGCTGACTGGATTGTATGCTGCCAAAGCTTTTCAATGTACCTTGGTACACGTGACATTAAACTGAACTGTAACCTGAATAGGAAATAATTATTATCCATGGCAGAGATGTGTGTTGTGGAGGACATGGATCTCAGGAAATTGAAATAAAGGTTGGAGGGGAAATTAATGGGGAAAAAAATCACCCAGAGAACAGTGGGATTTTATTGATTGGAAGGATAATTGAGACAGACACCCTCAATGTATTAAGGTGTATTTGAAGATGCACACTGTACTTGAACCTGTAAAGGGCCTGTCCCACTTTTCCGAGCTGCTTACGAATTCTCCCGAGTTTTCCCCTTGTTTCAAACTCGGAGAATGTTCGTAACGGGTCCGTAGGAGTCTGTAGATATATCGTAGCGGCTCGTTATGTCAGCCGTAGGTACTCGGGGCATCGGGTAAGTCGGGACGTTTTTTTCAGCATGACAAAAAATGTCCATGAGTAAAAAGATAGTCAGGAGGAGAAAAATTGCAACATTTAATGCCTAAGGTACCTACAGCTGACATAATGAGCCGCTACGATATATCTACGGACTCCTACGGCCTCCTACGGACCCGTTACGAACATTCTCCGGGTTTGAATCAAGGGGAAAACCCGGGAGAATTCGCGAGCAGCTCGGGAAAGTTATCCCTCAGCAACTGAGCAAGTGGGGACAGGCCCTTAAGGCTTATGGTGCTAAGAAGTGGGTTTTGGCTGCCTTTTTTAAAAAGTAAATATGGAAAAAAGGTGCAGGTGTAAGCCATTCGGCCCTTTGAGCCAGCACCGCCATTCAATATGATCATGGCTGATCATCTAAAATCAGTACCCCGTTCCTGCTTTATCCCATATCCTGTGATTCCTTTAGCCCTAAGAGCTAAATCTAACTCTCTTGAAAACATCCATTGAATTGGCCTTCTGTGGCAGAGAATTTCACAGATTCACAAATCTCTGGGTGAAGACGTTTTTCTTCATCTAAATGGCCTACCCCTTATTCTTAAACTGTGACCCCTGGTTCTGGATTCCCCCAACTTAGGGAATATTTTTCCTGCATCTAGCCTGACCAATCCTTTGAGAATTTTATATGTCTCTATAAGATATCCTCTCATCCTTCGAAATTCCATTGAATACAAACCCAGTTGATCCATTCGTTCATCATATGTCAGACCTGCCATCCCGGGAATTAACCTGGTGAAACTACGCTGCACTTAACCTGCCCTCAATAGCAATAATGTCCTTCCTCAAATTAGGAGGCCATAATTGCACACAATACTCCAGGTGCGGTCTCACCAGGGCCCTGTTCAACTGCTGTTGGACCTCCTTGCACCTAAACTCAAATTGTCTCACAATGAGCCATTTAGAACGGAGACGAGGAAACACTTTTTCTCACAGAGAGTGGTGAGTGTGGAATTCTCTGCCTCGGAGGGTGGTGGATGCAGGTTCTCTGGATGCTTTCAAGAGAGAGCTAGATAGGGCTCTTAAAAATAGCAGAGTCAGGGGATATGGGGAGAAGGCAGGAACGGGGTACTGATTCTGGATGATCAGCCATGATCACATTGAATGGCGGTGCTGCCTCGAAGGGCCAAATGGCCTACTCCTGCACCTATTGTCTATTGTCTATGAAGGCCAACATACCATTAGTTTTCTTCACTGCCTGCTGTACCCGCATGCTTACTTTCAGTGACTGATGTATAAGCACATCCAGGTCTCGTTGCATCTCCCATTTTCCTAATCTGACACCATTCAGATAATAATCTGCCTTCCTGTTCTTGCTACCAAAGTGGATAACCTCACATTTATCCACATTTTCTTGCATCTGCCATGCATCTGCCCACTAACCCAACCTATCCAAGTCACCCTGTAGCCTCACAGCAACCTCCTCGCAGCTCACACTGCCACCCAGCTTTGTATCATCTGCAAACTTGGAGATGCCACATTTAATTCCCTCGTCTAAATCGTTAATATATTGCAAATAACCGGGGTCCCAGCACCGAGCCTTGCGGCGCCCCACTAGTCACTGCCTGCTGTTCTGAAAAGAACCCGTTAATTCCTACTCTTTGCTTCCTGTCTGCCAACCAGTTCTCTATCCATGTCAATACCCTACCCCCAATACCATGTGCTCTAATTTTGCACACTAATCTCTTTTGTGGGACCTTGTCAAAGGCTTTTTGAAAGTCCAGATATACCACATCCACTGGCTCTCCCTTATCCATTCTACTTGTTACATCCTCGCAAAATTCCAGAAGATTAGTCAAGCATGATTTTCCCCTTCATAAATCCATGCTGACTTTGACCGATCCCGTCATTGCTTTGCAAATGCGCTGGTGTAACATCTTTAACAATCAACTCGAGCATCTTCCCCACTACTGATGTAAGGCTGACTGGTCTATAATTCCCCGTTTTCTTTCTCCTTTCTTAAAAAGCGGGGTTACATTGGCTACCCTCCAGTCCACAGGAACTGATCCCGAGTCGAGAAAACATTGGAAAATGATCACCAATGCATCCACGATTTCCAGGCCCACCTCTTTGAGTAATCTGGGATGCAGACCACCAGGATTTGGGGATTTATCTGCCTTCAGTCCCAACATTTCCTGACTTATGTGGATTCCTTTCACTTCTCCCGCCCACTAAATCCTCAGACCCCTAGTATTTCTGGGAGATTGTTTGTCTTCCTTAGTGAAGACAGAACCAAAGTACTCATTTAACTGTTCTGCTATTTCTTTGTTTCCCATTATAAATTCACCTGTCTCTGATTTGTCTTCACTAATCTTTTCCTTTTTATGTATCTTTTTACTAAATTTTAAATTATTTCAGAAAGGAAACAATGTAGTTCTCGTAAACCACTAAGATATGGCGGCATAGTTATTAAGCAGAAGTTACAGGACAAACTGCCAGAATGCTGAGTTATTGATCTAGAGCTAAGAATTCAAATTCCACTCTGGCAGCTGTGAAATTTAAATTCAAGTAATTCAATCTAAAATTTATTTATTTAACTTAAATTCTTTTAATAAAATGCCAGTCTTGATAATGAATCTTTCTGGATTGTCATTAAAAACCTATCTGATTCACTAATAACCTGCAGAAAGAGGTCTACCATCTTTGCCCAGTGCGTTTTATCTGTGAGACTAGACCCATTAATGTGGTTGCCTGTTAACTACTTCTTCGGTTCAGAGACATTTGCAGATGAACAATAAATTCTAGCATTGCCGATGACCTTTACACCCCAGGAGCAAATAAACATATTATAAAAGTGACCCAAACTATGTGAAAACAGATGCAAGAACATATGAAGAATTGTAAGAGTAATTGTCTTGGCCTTTTCTAAATCGAGGGAATTATTTTTTGTAATTCAATTTCAAAATATGATTTTTGTCTCCTGTTAAGTTATCTGGGCATGGTGATTAAATTACTGCACTCAGTCTAACGGCCTCATTTAACATTGCAGAAGTGCATGTGCAGGTTAATTTAAATTCAGGCAATTAAAAAATTCTGGTAGAACAACTAGTTTCAATAATTGATGACCTTGAAAGTTCTGAATGTTTAAAACCTAACTGGTTTACTAATGTCTGGCAAAATGTGGCTTTACACCAATAGCAACGTGGTTGATCCCTGAAAGGTTTAGCAAGTTTCTCTGATGGATCAAAGCTGTACTAAAAGCATAACATGGGGCACCTGGTTTCAACCATGGCACTCAGTACAGAATAAAAGTGTACTCAGTGCAGTCAATCTTACAGTGTCCTCTTTGCTAATTTTAGGAAATGGCTATCAAATTGCAACTAGAGGACAGTTGGCAGCTGTGGCAGGGCTTGCATGCTGTTACTTCCCATGAGATACTTGGTTTTCCCTTAAAGCTATGCATCACTCCTGGGTGAGCTCATACTTTCTATCTCACTTTGAAAGGGAGAGCATTGATGTACTTTAGCGAGCCTGCCATAGACCCTCTCGTTCACCAAAGCCAGCATCAGAAGATCTTTCATGAGAGGGGTCTGACTGCGCCTGACCCCAATCATGTACCTGGCTGTGTTCTTAAAACCTGCATAGACCAACTGGCTAGAGTTTTTATGTATATCTTCAATCTCTCACTCCCAAGGTCTGAAGTTCTCACCTGCTTTAAAAGAACATCCATCAAAACATTAAAACTGATGCCCAAGAAGAGCAAGGTCACATGCCTCAATGACAACTGACTGGTGGTGCTTACATCTGTTGTGAAGAAGTGCTTTGAGAGGTTGGTTATGACACGTATCAATGCCTGTCTTAGTAAGGACCTGGGTCCACAGCAATTCACCTACCACCGCAGCAGGTCAACAGCAGATGCGTTCTTACTAACTCTCCACTCTGCATTTGACCGCTGGGACAATAAGAACACATAATGTTGTTCTGCATTCAATGCCATCATTCCCTCTAATCTTATCATATTCGGGGAACTGGATCTCTGCTCGTCCTATGCACTTCCTCATTGGCAGACCTCAACCAGTATGAATTAGCAACAACACAGATTAATAATCACATTGAATGGCACCAGAACAACAATCTTGCTCCCACTTTAGCAAGACCAAGGCACTGATTATTGACTTTAGTAAAGGGAGGCCTATGATCCATAAACCCGTCTTCATTGACGGGATGGCAATGGAGACAGTTAACCGCTTCAAGTTCCTGGGTGTGCATATCTCTGAAGATCTGTTCTGGGCCCAGCCCATTGATGGAATCGCAAAGACCTCTACTGCTTTGGAAGATTGAGGAAATTGGCATGTGGCCAAATATTCCATCAAAATGGCAGTTAATATCATCAAAGACCCACACCACCCTGGCCATGCTCGAATCCTGTTGCTACCACTGGGAAGAAGATACAAGAACCTGACAGCGATGACCTCCAGGTTTAAGAACAGCTTTGTCCCAGTAACCATCAGGCTTGTGTGCCATACTGCACAACCCAACCTCACCAATCTACAATAGACTTTGTTTTGGTTGCACTATGTACTTTTGTTTTTGCACAATTATGGTCTGGTTACTGAGTATTGCTGATTGATTATTTATTTTGATAATTCTGATTGATTGATTTGTTTATTGTTGTGTCATTACATTAATGGACCTGTAAAGCAATGGCAAGTAAGAGTTTCATTATTCTGTTCCCAGTGTATATAACAATTAAACAATCTTGACATTTGAAGATCTGCACCATGTCAAAGCAACAAGCAGACATTATTCAACAATGTTGGTTTTCCTTAGAGGGCAGATCTGCCAGAGATTTTGACAGATTGGTTTCAATCAGCATCAAGCATGCCCAACACTGTTTCTGGAATCTGTGAGTATTTGGCATGGTCGTACATGGGGAAGGAAATGTCCTTCTGATTACTATCTACATCTCTTCATTTGCTGATGCACCAACACTGTTTCAAGTTGAAACACTTGACAAATGAATTGAGTCATGAGTGGTGCGCAGACTTGAACAGCAGACCCTGATGTCCATCGCTGGAATGCCTTGGTAGCATTTTGACAGACACAGAAATTCGAGACAATCGGACCAATGACAGTGTCATTGGTAGATCTTTCTAGAATTGTTGGCTCAAAGTGTGTACATTTTGGGACATTTATTTATTCTATGGAACAGTTTTATGCAAAGCCATTTATTTTGAAATGAACAAGCAAAAAAGTTATCAATAAATCATTAAAGATTGGTGTTGTTAAAGCCCACCACATGGTTAATGTCCTTTGGATAACTCCCACCTGACATTTTATCATCATCATAAAAAGGAAAGAATATCTATTAATGCATCACAAGCACTTTTATCTCAAAGCACATTGCAGACAATCCCCACATTATGAAAGGATTCTGTTCCCGAGAACTGTTCGTAACCGGAGCTTTTCATGTCAGAAATGAACCAAAACAGTGTGGGAGATTATCTCGGAAACAGCTGTGACGAGAGAGTCAGCAGGTATGGGAAGAAAGGCCGTCAGATGCCTTCACCGAATCATTGAGTGCGCAAGTGAGTCTGCTCAGCTCGATCGTTGTAGCTTGATCGTGTTTATGAGTGCCCATGAGTCCATTGTTTGTAACCTGGATAAGACCTATACAATATATGATTTCTGAAATGTAACCAGTTTTAATGTGCTGAGATATATGGCAGTTGGCTTTCACAGCAAGATGACAAGATGACAAAATCAGTGAGTGAGTGAACAAGCAGATAACTAACTGAGGGAAAAATAATTTCTTGCATAAAGGCTTTTGTACCCTACCAGAAAGGAATTTTGATGGGAATTTGCGATGAATTTTTTGAACAATGTCAACCAGGATACTGTTCTTAATTGTCCAGCTTGAAACCAAAATTCTTAAAATATACCAAAGTCTGAGTTTTTGTCTCTCTTCAGTAACACTCTAAATCTCCTGGTGGGGCACATGCGGTGGAAGCTCCGGGTGGGCCTGGTTTGCCGCAAAGGATTTGGAGGAACTGACTGCAGTGGGTCCTTGACTTGTCTCCTGCTCACCTCGAAGACTGGGAATTGGAAAGTGGAGAGAGTCTGAAACAAAGGGCCGGTAAGGGGGAAATATGGCCACCCGGTGAGCTGCAGCCAAAGCCCAACAGCAGGCTTGGCTCTTCGGCTGCAGAACTGGGAACCCGCCCAGAGGCTGAAGTTGATGAGCTCGCTCCTGAGGACCAGGAAACAGAGAGGAGCTGGAAGGAGTCGGTGATGGCCGTGGACAAAGGGCCCGGTAAGAAGAACCGGGGAGTCTTTCCTTCAGTGCTCTCAGGTTGCGGTAGGTGTCCCCTTGGGAACTAGGTCTGAAGACGGATGTCTGTTCGCAGGACGACTGGAGTGGAGGTGATGACTGCAACAGGCATTTGTGGCCGGCTGCAGCTTGGACTGTAAAATGGTGCCAAAACACCACCTCTTGCATATAGACTCAGTAGGTGGTTCAGTATATTCTGTGCTAACCAGGGGATGGTGTTTATGGTAATATTCTTGCTGATCTGTATGCAAAAGAAGTGCTTCACTGTACCTTGGTACATATGATAATAAAAAACCCGTTGAACCATTGTAATTTTTCATTTTGTTATGGTATTATGCTATTAGTGTTGTTACACTGTTCTGCTGAAGATAGGCACAAAATGATGGAGTAACTCAGTAACAGGCAGCATCTCTGGAGAGAAGGAATGGGTGATGTTTCTGATCATGACCCTTCTTCAGACTGATAGTCAGGGGAGAGGGAAATGAGTTATGGAAGGGCACAAAGAAGGTTATCCACTTTGGTAGCAATAACTGGAAGGCAGATTACTATCTAAATGATGTCAAGTTGGGAAAAGGGGAAGTACAACGGGATCTGGGGGTCCTTGTTCATCAGTCAATGAAAGTAAGCCTGCAGTGAAGAAAGCGAATGGCATGTTGGCCATTATAACAAGAGTAGTTGAGTATAGGAGCAAAGAGGTCCTTCTGCAGTTGTAAAGGGCCCTAGTGAGACCACACCTGGAGTATTGTGTGCAGTTTTGGTCCCCTAATTTGAGGAAGGACATTCTTGCTATTGAGGGAGTGCAGCGTAAGTTTACAAGCTTAATTCTCGGGATGGTGGGACTGTCATATGCTGAGAGAATGCTTGTATACTCTGGAGTTTAGAAGGATGAAAGGGTATCTAATTGAAACATATAAGATTATTAAGGGTTTGGACACGCTAGAGGCAGGAAACAGGTTCCCGATGTTGAGGGAGTCCAGAACCAGGGGCCACAGTTTAAGAATAAGAGGTAAGACATTTAGAACGGAGACGAGGAAATACTTTTTCACACAGAGTTGTGAGTCTGTGGAATTCTCTGCCTCAGAGGGCGGTGGAGGCCGGTTCTCTGGATACTTTCAAGAGAGAGCTAGATAGGGCTCTTAAAGATAGCGGAGTCAGGGGATATGGGGAGAGGGCAGGAACGGGGTACTGTTTGTGGATAATCAGCTATGATCACATTGAATGGCGGTGCTGGCTCGAAGGGCCGAGAAGGCCACTCGGCCCTTCGAGCCAGCACCTATTGTATATTGTCTATTGTCTATAACATGTAAGGTGTGAAAAGATCAGGTCAAAGCAGACGATGATCAAGGAAATGTATAATGATTCATTGTTGGATGAGAGGAAGGTGACAATGAGGCACACAAAGGGTAAAATTAATCAGGAGGACAGTGAAACAAGTAGGAGAACTATGGTGGGGGAAAGATGGGGGGAGAGAGAGGGAAAGCAAGGGTTGCTTGAAGTTGGAGAAATCAATATTCATACCGCTTGGTTGTAAGCTTCCCAAGCGAAATATGAGGTGCTGTTCCTCCAATTTGCGTTTGGCCTCACCCTGACAGTGCAGGAGGCCCAGGTGAATATAGGAATGGGAGGGGGAGTTAAAGTGTTTACCAACCGGGAGATCATGTAGGCCAGGCAGACTGAGCAAAGGTGTTCAGCGTAGGTAATAATGATACCACCCTACAGAGATAATGATTCAGCAAAGATATTATGCTATCTGGAAATATACTTTCACGTAATTTCTGCACAATTGTCTCCTTTTATTTGTATTTGTTTTTGATAAACTTGCAGTTTAAGATATATTCAGAAGATTGATTCAATTAAATAGTGCATAATCCAGTATGATGGAGAACTGCTTCTACAGAGTGTGAAACATGGGTTTGATGAGTGGGAGAATTTGGTATAATTAAGAGAGGTAAAATTATTATGGTTTCAATGTCATTAACAGAGGCATGGCAATGCATGTGGGAATTTCAGGACTTTTCCTGTGTCTTGTATAAACACTGGTATTGAAGCAGCTGGTATTGCTGGCACTGGTATTGGCTGGAGCAGCTCAAACTGCTCTTTTTTGAGTCTGCTCAATATCTGATGTCACTGCCCTCCATTTGTGAGGCTCAATGTTTTGTGGCTAGTGAATTTGAAGAGGGGTGACCACAGAGTTCAAGAGAGCTGGCCGAGAGGAACTGATTAATTGTCAATCCAACAAAGGAGCAAGTAGTTATTTTGAGAGATGACTAAGGGCATTTTATCTGCTAATCACTATTTTGGTTATGTATACTGACCGAGGGAGGAACTGTTCCCTGAGGGAGTGTGGCCACAGCAAATACTTTAGCACCATGGGTAGCAATGTTGTATTGGGCAGGAGGAGAAAGGTCAATACGGCTTTAGTTTGGGGGGATTTTATAATGAGTGAAGCATACAAGGCTTTCTGTCTGGGTCCAGGATGTTATGTTGACTTTCTGCTGAAGGGGTCACTGAATGGCCACAGAACATAATGGAGGGGGCAGAGTGACCAGCCAGAGGTTATGATTTTTATTGATGAGAGGGAGGTAGAAAATGGGATGAAATCTTGTGGCAGTGAGTAAAGAAAACAGGATTATTGCAGAGAATTCGTGCAAAAGGGAGGGTTTAAGATTTTTGTGACAGTGGGATAGGTACTGGAAAACGTGGAAATAAAATGAGTTGCACCTCTGCAGGGCCGGTATCGTTATTCACATAGCTAGTTTACTGGGGTGGGAGATTGCAACCTTCACGTGGTCCGCCCTGTTTCGATGAATGCAATCAACCTGGTGTGTGTGTGAAGCTAGTTTACTGGTGCAGCTGTGAAGAGATTAATTTAATTTGGAAGGGGGATGGGAAGCTCAGCTTTGATTCAAAGTGGAGAAAAGCAGACCTCTCACACAAAGACCCTAGAAATATTAATAAGAGAGTTTGGAAGATTGAGCAAACAAAAACTAATAAAGAGAACAAAAGGGGTTTGGATGTGCTTAATAGTATCAAATGGATTGCAAGATGTGAACCCAACACACGTAGAAAAATAACAATCTTCCAAAGATCATCCTACTGCTTTTGTCAGGTCAGTGAAAGTTGTGCCTAGGTTGGAATGTCGTTATTGATGTTTTGCTTGGAATTGAAATGCTGGAAACACAACAGTCAAAATTCTATGCAATTTCTTCAAGGATCTGTTGGGCAGGTGTCTTTCAGTTAGATTAGACTAAAGAACTATTGTGGAGTCATTCAGTTGTTTGCTATGTTCACATAGGTCTCGGACATTTTCTGAGATCCAAAACTTTAGTGACTTTGCATGAAATTACCCATGTTGATAGACTGAAACAGCTGATGTAGGAAGAAGATAAATGCCATGATATGGAAAATCTGCAAATAATTGATCATTATATTGGAGCAAAACCAAAGAGGATGTCTAGCTATTCCTGGATGAGAAAGATTGGTTGATGGCAAGAAACATGATTTTCTTCCTCCTTGCTGAGTATGTGGTGTAAAGTACTGAGCAAGAGGTAGGGAGAATGTACCTTTCTAACCTTTATGATTAACCCAATGGATTTTCAGTTATAATAAATATTAATGCAGTCACAAGTCTGCTTAATAGACACTGAAGTTCCTCAATGCAAGAGTAATAGAAAAGCTTGTGTTTTAATGTTTGGTGATTGCTGAAATCTTTTTCCATGTTATGTCTAAAGGTGTTTTTGTTGGTCCAATATATTTAGTGGTTGTGTATTAAAAAAACAAAACAGTAACCCTGTGTCTCTCCATATACGAAATTAATGAAGCTTTTATCCGGTAAGCTCATCTATTCATTATGTTAAATGCCATTTTGCAGCTTCGCTGTACAAACCTGAATGGAGATCCTCTTTCGACATACAGTAGTCTTTCAGTGAGGTGGCGTAGGGTAGGAACCATCACTAGCTATGTAGGTCTGGGCCTCTTTCATGCATGTGATTTGAGCCTTTGAAATTTTGAGTTCTTGCCAAAATATACAAACTGAGTTGAGTCTGTGGCAGAATTACTCTACCATAGTATCCCCAGGCTTTGAAAGAAAAATAGTAGATAGTTATTTCAGTTTGGGTGTCACATTGGCTTTCACAAGTAGAAAAGGTGACCCTTGTTTCCCGCAATTACAGGGATGTAATTAAATTATGATGTATTTGACTTATTCTCTAATTTACTGGAGACCATGGGTTACTGAATTTTGAACTTTCCAAAAGCTTAATTTTGAACATAGTTTGCTGCCCCCTTGGGTGTTTCTTGTTTATGTTTTTTTTTAAATGCTGCTTAAAAAGATTTTGAAAGATTTATCAAGCACATTTCCCCCCTAGTTTGCCATGAAACGCAGTCTGGTTCCATCCAGAGTGATTCTGCAGCATTCAGTAGCAATAAAATCATCAGGCATGAATCAGATGAATCAGTTTAAAGAATTCTTGGACAATAAGCCTGGAAGTAAAAAGGAGGAATCAAAAAGTAGAAAACTATAGAAGTTGGTAATGTGAAATATAAGCAAAGTAGTGGAAATGCTCAACAGGTTGGGCAGCATCTAAAAGAGAAACAATTAACAGCTCAGCTCAGTTTATTTCATAAAGTGTCTTGAGCTGCACAGAGAGAGCTAACGTTCAGAATTATTTATCCCAGAGTGGGAAAATCAAATACTAGTGGGCATAGCTTTAACGTGAGATGGGCAAAGTTTAAAACAGATGCACAGAGCAAGTTATTTTTTTGCACCGAGGTGGTGAGTGTCTGGAATGCGCTGTTGGGGGTGGCGGTTGATGCAGATACAATAGTGACATTTAAGAGACTTTGGGATAGGCATGTGTTATGCAGAAAAAGGAGGGATATGGATTTAATGCAGGCAGATAAGAATCTGTCTTGGCATCATGTTTGGCACAGACATTCTGGACCAAAGGTCCCCTTCCTGTGCCGTACTGTTATATGTTCTAAAGGAATGGTTAATGACCCCAGAATTAACGGGAAAGGAAGCTCACAAAGGGATAAGAGAGTATGGCCAAGTGTAATAGGGATCGATGTGAAAGGTGAGATGTGTAAGGAATTAAAAGTATTGTATATGAATGCGTGAAGTATAAGAGGTAAAGTAGATGAGCTTGAGGCTCAGTTAGAGGTTGGTAGATATGACATTGTGGGGATTACTGAGACGTGGCTGCAGGAGGATCGGGCCTGGGAACTTAATATTCAGGGTTATACATCCTATAGAAAGGACAGGTAGGTGGGCAGAGGAGGGGGGGGGGTAGCTCTGCTGGTGAGGGATGGAATTCAGTCCCTTGCGAGGGAGACATAGGGACTGACGAGGTAGAGTCACTGTGGATTGAGTTGAGGAATTGTAAAGGCAAGAAGACACTAATTGGTGTTATTTACAGACCCCCAAATAGTAGCCCGGATGTAGGGTGTAAGTTGCAGCAGGAGTTAAAACTGGCATGTAACAAAGGTAATGCCACTGTGGTGATGGGGGATTTCAGTATGCAAGTAGACTGGGAAAATCAGGTTGGTTCAGGACCCCACGAAAGAGAGTTTGTAGAATGCCTCCGAGATGGATTCTTAGAGCAGCTTGTAATGGAGCCAACCAGAGAAAAGGCAATTCTGGATTTAGTGTTGTCCAATGAACCAGATATGATAAGAGAACTCGAGGTAAAAGAACCGCTTGGAGGTAGTGATCATAATATGATTAGTTTTAATCTGCAATTTGAGAAGGAGAATGTTAAATCGGAAGTGGCAGTGATGCAGTTGAACAAAGGGAACTGAAGGCATGAGAGGGGAGCTGGCCAAAGTAGACTGGAAAGGGATCCTAGCAGGAATGACAGTGGAACAGCAATGGCAGGAATTTCTGGGCATAATCCGGAAGACGCAGGATCATTTCATTCCAAAAAGGAAGATTCTAAGGGGAGTAGGAGGCAACCGTGGCTGACAAGAGAAGTTAGGGATAGAATAAAACTAAAAGAAAAGATGTATAACACAGCAAAGAGTAGCCGGAAGCCAGAGGATTGGGAAACTTTCATAGAACAGCTGGGTGGAAGTGTGAACTGTGAAGAGGATGTTAGGAGGTTGCAGGGTGACCTGGACAGGTTGAGCAAGTGGGCAGATGCGTGGCAGATGCAGTATAATATAGATAAATGTGAGGTTATCCACTTTGGCGGCAAAAACAAGGGGGCAGATTATTATCGCAATGGGGTTAGGTTAGGTAAGGGGGAGGTGCTTCGAGACCTGGGCATCCTTGTACACTGGTCACTGAAAGTTGGCTTACAAGTACAGCAGGCAGTGAAGAAAGCTAATGGAATGTTGGCCTTCATAACAAGAGGATTTCAGTATAGGAGTAAAGAGGTTCTTCTGCAGTTGTATAGGGCTCTGGTAAGGCCACAACTGGAGTATTGTGTACAATTTTGGTCTCCTAATTTGAGGAAGGACATCCTTGTGATTGAGGCAGTGCAGCGTAGGTTCACGAGATTGATTCCTGGGATGGCGGGGCTGTCATATGAGGAAAGATTGGAAAGACTAGGCTTGTATTCACTGGAGTTTAGAAGGATGAGGGGGAATCTTATAGAAACATATAAAATTATAAAAGGACTGGACAAGCTAGATGCAGGAAAAATGTTCCCAATGTTGGGCGAGTCCAGAACCAGGGGCCACAGTCTTAGAATAAAGGGGAGGTCATTTAAGACTGAGGTGAGAAAAAACTTTTTCACCCAGAGAGTAGTGAATTTATGGAATTCCCTGCCACAGAGGGCAGTGGAGGCCAAATCACTGGATGGATTTAAGAGAGAGTTAGATAGAGCTCTAGGGGCTAGTGGAATCAAGGGATATGGGGAGAAGGCAGGCACGGGTTATTGATAGGGGCCGATCAGCCATGATCATAATGAATGGCGGTGCTGGCTCGAAGGGCCGAATGGCCTCCTCCTGCACCTATTTTCTATGTTTCTATGAAATGTCTGCTAGAATGCAGATCAAGAGATAGTGGAGATAGCAGTAGCTGTGATCAAGTCTTCATCCTACTCTTTCAGCAAGCGCCACTGCCTTTTGTGTCACAGACTTTGTCAGTCTCCATCCCCATCACGCATTCCTTTTGTTCTCTGATTTGCCCCCCATTCTTAGAAATCCATCTTTTCCCCATCAAGATAAAGTTATCAACCTGAAAAATTGTCTCTCTTTTGCACTCCGTGGCCTGACCCAGTGTGTATTGTTAGCATTTTATGCTTTTATCAGTAAACAAAAATGTTAATTGACATTTCAATCATTTCACAGAAAGCAAAATAATCTTTGGAATATCATATAACTTATAACACTCTGATCTTGTGTGTGTGTCTTTGTGTGTGTGTGTGCGTGTGTCTTTGTGTGTTTGTACCTTTGTGTATGTGTGTCTTTGTGTCTTTGTCTTTGACATCTCCTGGAAAACCCGACGCGGTAACGGTGAAAATTTTACATATTCCGGTAGAGATTTACCTAATTATTTCAAAAACCCACTCATCTGAAAATGTGATTCATTATTTCCTGAGTTTTTTTACTAAAATTGTTCACCAATCTGACATCTTTTTAAAATCTAACTGCTGAAGCGAGCTGATGACGTCACAATGCCTCTGCTCCTCGCGGCCAGCTGCACAGGCAGGAGCTGCGAGTTACATGGCCCAGCCGCCGCCCCCTCCCCCCCGGGCTCTGGATCGAAGCCGATTACGAGTTACGTTAACCCCCCCCCCCGACTCAGTCATTTTGTCACCTTCCCGACTCACAGTCCACTCGCACTTTTTTTCCACAGCTGTGGCATGCAACAGACACCTGAGCCGGCTCATGGACTCGCCTGCTGCCCGCCACGTCCGCGGCGACGAAGAGACCGCGCCCCACATGCACATGCTGTGTGGCTGCTCCCCAAGCCCCGGCCACATTCCAGCCCCACACTCCCGACACCTGGGCACCCGGTACGGAGGGCCGGGAGGGATGGGGGGTTCTCCTCGTCCGTCTGCTCCTGGGCCCGACTAAGACGGCCACCCGCGGGTCCAGGCAGCGGGCAGCCGACAGCCACACTGGAGTCGACTGCCCGCCACTCCTCCGGGCCCATGCCCGTGCATCCCTGGAGAGGGAACACGCCGTGTCCACGGGGATCCCGGAGGTCCTCCGCGAACGCTGGTCACCGCAGGAGGTCGAGCGCTCCGTTGATAAAGTTGGCGATACATCAACTCGATGATCGCCTGCCTTCAAACTGGCAACATAGGCAGTCCCCAATTGTGTCAATACCCGCACTCGGCCGGCCGCAGCGCAGTGCACCGCACCTCCCCCCCTCCTCCACCTCCCTACCTCTCATTCCCCCCCCACTCCCCCTCCCCCCCTCCTCTCTCTCCCCCTTCCTCCACTATCCCCCTCTGCCTCCACTGCCCCTCCCACCTCCCTCCCCCTCCTTTCCCCTCTCCCCCACTCCCTCCTCTGTCTCCCCTCCCCCCTGTCCCCCTACTCCCCTCCCCCTCCACCTCCCTCTCACTCCCTTTGCCCCTCTCCTCCCTCTCCCCTCTCCTCTCTCTCCCCTCTCCTCTCTCTCCCCTCTCCTCTCTCTCCCCTCTCCTCTCTCTCCTCTCTCCCCTCTCCCCTCTTCCCTCCCCCCTCCCCCCTCTCCCCTCCCCCCTCTCCCCTCCCCCTCTCTTCACCCCTCTCCCCTTCCCCTCTCCTCTCCCCTCCCCCTCAACTCTCCCTTCCCCTCTCCCCTCTCCCCTCTCCCTCCCTCTCCTCTCTCCTCTCCCCTCCCCCTCTCCTCTCCCCTCTCCCCTTCCCCTCTCCCCTTCCCCTCTCCCTTCCCCTTCCCCTTCCCCCCTCTCCCCTCTCCCTCCTCCCACCTCTCCCTCCTCTCCCCCCTCTTCCTCCTCCCCCTCTCGCCTCCTCCCCCTCCCCTCTTCCCCTCTCCCCCTCCCCTCCTCCCCCTCCCCTCCTCCCCCTCCCCTCTTCCCCCTCCCCTCTTCCCCTCCCCTCTTCCCCCTCCCCTCTTCCCCCTGCCCTCTTCCCCCTCCCCTCTTCCCCCTCCCCTCTTCCCCCTCCCCTCTTCCCCCTCCCCTCTTCCCCCTCCCCTCTTCCCCCTCCCCTCTTCCCCCTCCCCTCTTCCCCCTCCCCTCTTCCCCCTCCCCTCTTCCCCCTCCCCTCTTCCCCCTCCCCTCTTCCCCCTCCCCTCTTCCCCCTCCCCTCTTCCCCCTCCCCTCTTCCCCCTCCCCTCTTCCCCCTCCCCTCTTCCCCCTCCCCTCTTCCCCTCCCCTCTTCCCCCTCCCCTCTTCCCCCTCCCCTCTTCCCCCTCCCCTCTCCCCCTCCCCTCTTCCCCTCCCCTCTTCCCCCTCCCCTCTTCCCCCTCCCCTCTTCCCCCTCCCCTCTTCCCCCTCCCCTCTTCCCCCTCCCCTCTTCCCCCTCTCCTCTTCCCCCTCTCCTCTTCCCCCTCTCCTCTTCCCCCTCTCCTCTTCCCCCTCTCCTCTTCCCCCTCCCCTCTTCCTCTTCCCCCTCCCCTCTTCCTCTTCCCCCTCCCCTCTTCCTCTTCCCCCTCCCCTCTTCCTCTTCCCCCTCCCCTCTTCCTCTTCCCCCTCCCCTCTTCCTCTTCCCCCTCCCCTCTTCCTCTTCCCCCCCCCCTCTTCCTCTTCCCCCCCCCCCCTCTTCCTCTTCCCCCCCCCCTCTTCCTCTTCCCCCCCCCTCTTCCTCTTCCCCCCCCCCTCGTCCTCTTCCCCCTCCCCTCGTCCTCTTCCCCCTCCCCTCGTCCTCTTCCCCCTCCCCTCGTCCTCTTCCCCCTCCCCTCGTCCTCTTCCCCTCCCCTCGTCCTCTTCCCCCTCCCCTCGTCCTCTTCCCCCTCCCCTCGTCCTCTTCCCCCTCCCCTCGTCCTCTTCCCCCTCCCCTCGTCCTCTTCCCCCTCCCCTCGTCCTCTTCCCCCTCCCCTCTTCCTCTTCCCCCTCCCCTCTTCCTCTTCCCCCTCCCCTCTTCCTCTTCCCCCTCCCCTCTTCCTCTTCCCCCTCCCCTCTTCCTCTTCCCCCTCCCCTCTTCCTCTTCCCCCTCCCCTCTTCCTCTTCCCCCTCCCCTCTTCCTCTTCCCCCTCCCCTCTTCCTCTTCCCCCTCCCCTCTTCCTCTTTCCCCTCTTCCTCTTCCCCTCCCCTCTTCCTCTTCCCCCTCCCCTCTTCCTCTTCCCCCTCCCCTCTTCCTCTTCCCCCTGCCCTCTTCCTCTTCCCCCTGCCCTCTCCCCCCTGCCCTCTCCCCCCTGCCCTCTCCCCCCTGCCCTCTCCCCCCTGCCCTCTCCCCCCTGCCCTCTCCCCCCTGCCCTCTCCCCCCTGCCCTCTCCCCCCTGCCCTCTCCCCCCTGCCCTCTCCCCCCTGCCCTCTCCCCCCTGCCCTCTCCCCCCTGCCCTCTCCCCCCTGCCCTCTCCCCCCTGCCCTCTCCCCCCTGCCCTCTCCCCCCTGCCCTCTCCCCCCTGCCCTCTCCCCCCTGCCCTCTCCCCCCTGCCCTCTCCCCCCTGCCCTCTCCCCCCTGCCCTCTCCCCCCTGCCCTCTTCCCCCTGCCCTCTTCCCCCTGCCCTCTTCCCCCTGCCCTCTCCCCCTGCCCTCTTCCCCCCTGCCCTCTTCCCCCCTGCCCTCTTCCCCCCTGCCCTCTTCCCCCCTGCCCTCTTCCCCCTGCCCTCTTCCCCCTGCCCTCTTCCCCCCTGCCCTCTTCCCCCCTGCCCTCTTCCCCCCTGCCCTCTTTCCCCCTGCCCTCTTTCCCCCTGCCCTCTTTCCCCCTGCCCTCTTTCCCCCTGCCCTCTTTCCCCCTGCCCTCTTTCCCCCTGCCCTCTTTCCCCCTGCCCTCTTCCCCCCTGCCCTCTTCCCCCCCTGCCCTCTTCCCCCCCTGCCCTCTTCCCCCCCTGCCCTCTTCCCCCATGCCCTCTTCCCCCATGCCCTCTTCCCCCATGCCCTCTTCCCCCATGCCCTCTTCCCCCATGCCCTCTTCCCCCATGCCCTCTTCCCCCATGCCCTCTTCCCCCATGCCCTCTTCCCCCATGCCCTCTTCCCCCATGCCCTCTTCCCCCATGCCCTCTTCCCCCATGCCCTCTTCCCCCATGCCCTCTTCCCCCATGCCCTCTTCCCCCATGCCCTCTTCCCCCATGCCCTCTTCCCCCATGCCCTCTTCCCCCATGCCCTCTTCCCCCATGCCCTCTTCCCCCATGCCCTCTTCCCCCATGCCCTCTTCCCCCATGCCCTCTTCCCCCATGCCCTCTTCCCCCATGCCCTCTTCCCCCATGCCCTCTTCCCCCATGCCCTCTTCCCCCATGCCCTCTTCCCCCATGCCCTCTTCCCCCATGCCCTCTTCCCCCATGCCCTCTTCCCCCATGCCCTCTTCCCCCATGCCCTCTTCCCCCATGCCCCCTTCCCCCATGCCCCCTTCCCCCATGCCCCCTTCCCCCATGCCCCCTTCCCCCATGCCCCCTTCCCCCATGCCCCCTTCCCCCATGCCCCCTTCCCCCATGCCCCCTTCCCCCATGCCCCCTTCCCCCATGCCCCCTTCCCCCATGCCCCCTTCCCCCATGCCCCCTTCCCCCATGCCCCCTTCCCCCATGCCCCCTTCCCCCATGCCCCCTTCCCCCATGCCCCCTTCCCCCATGCCCCCTTCCCCCATGCCCCCTTCCCCCATGCCCCCTTCCCCCATGCCCCCTTCCCCCATGCCCCCTTCCCCCATGCCCCCTTCCCCCATGCCCCCTTCCCCCATGCCCCCTTCCCCCATGCCCCCTTCCCCCATGCCCCCTTCCCCCATGCCCCCTTCCCCCATGCCCCCTTCCCCCATGCCCTCTTCCCCCATGCCCTCTTCCCCCATGCCCTCTTCCCCCATGCCCTCTTCCCCCATGCCCTCTTCCCCCATGCCCTCTTCCCCCATGCCCTCTTCCCCCATGCCCTCTTCCCCCATGCCCTCTTCCCCCATGCCCTCTTCCCCCATGCCCTCTTCCCCCATGCCCTCTTCCCCCATGCCCTCTTCCCCCATGCCCTCTTCCCCCATGCCCTCTTCCCCCATGCCCTCTTCCCCCATGCCCTCTTCCCCCATGCCCTCTTCCCCCATGCCCTCTTCCCCCATGCCCTCTTCCCCCATGCCCTCTTCCCCCATGCCCTCTTCCCCCATGCCCTCTTCCCCCATGCCCTCTTCCCCCATGCCCTCTTCCCCCATGCCCTCTTCCCCCATGCCCTCTTCCCCCATGCCCTCTTCCCCCATGCCCTCTTCCCCCATGCCCTCTTCCCCCATGCCCTCTTCCCCCATGCCCTCTTCCCCCATGCCCTCTTCCCCCATGCCCTCTTCCCCCATGCCCTCTTCCCCCATGCCCTCTTCCCCCATGCCCTCTTCCCCCATGCCCTCTTCCCCCATGCCCTCTTCCCCCATGCCCTCTTCCCCCATGCCCTCTTCCCCCATGCCCTCTTCCCCCATGCCCTCTTCCCCCATGCCCTCTTCCCCCATGCCCTCTTCCCCCATGCCCTCTTCCCCCATGCCCTCTTCCCCCATGCCCTCTTCCCCCATGCCCTCTTCCCCCATGCCCTCTTCCCCCATGCCCTCTTCCCCCATGCCCTCTTCCCCCATGCCCTCTTCCCCCCTCCCCTCTTCCCCCTCCCCTCTCCCCCCTCCCCTCTTCCCCCTCCCCTCTTCCCCCCTCCCCTCTTCCCCCCTCCCCTCTTCCCCCCTCCCCTCTTCCCCCCTCCCCTCTTCCCCCCTCCCCTCCTTTCTCCCTCCCCTCCTATCCCCTCCCCTCCTATCCCCTCCCCTCTCTCCGTCCCTCCGCTCTCTCCCCCTCCACCCCTCTGCCTTACCTCCACCTTTCCCCCTCCCCACTCCACCTCACTCTCCCCCCCTCATCTCTCTCCCCCTCCTTTCTCTCCCCCCCTCTCTGCCCCCCCACCCCTCATCTCTCTCCCCCTCCTTTCTCTCCCCCCCTCTCTGCCCCCCCACCCCTCCACCCCTCACCTCCCTCTCTCCTTCTCTACCCCCTCCCCTTCTCCTCTACCCCCTTCCCCCCCTCGCCCCCCATGTGTGGGAGGGGTGTGGCGCCGCAGCCCCCCCCCCACCCCC
>CM075977.1:313272418-313396057 GCA_038087875.1 Malacoraja senta
ACTGTTTAAGAAAGAATAAAATTTGAAGGATTGAGACTCTATTCATTTAAACCTTTTTCAGTGCCAGAGTAGTTAATGGGATATAATTAGTACTTTTAATAATTAATTATGACGTGAGTGGACTCACCCACACTTTTTTGGCTAGATTTGAGAGAGAATGCTGAGTCCAGTGTAGAGAACTGCAACAGCAACTTCTCCAGTTTTCCACATGTTATGGCGCTTGTGTGGGCACTGGCAGTTGTTGTCCAATTAACATAATAATAGAGTGCTAATAATCTCACCATTGCTCTACCACAAAATCTGGGCCAATGCTGAAAACAATATTTTTTTATATTACTTACTTTAAAGCAAAAATTATCTTGGAGTGAATAACAGAAATAGCTCTTTGATGCTAGTGACTTATCCTCTGATTAATGCAACAGTTATTTTCACAGCTGGTTTCCTGTAGATTTTGATTAGATGTGATTCTTAGTCATTTCAATAATCCTTTGCTCTTTTTATGTATGTATATTGCCTTGACTTGCTGCCATAATGTGAGTCTTCATTAACCATGAGCTTCTATGAATGTAGCCCAGACCAGATTCAGTGTTCCAAGCAAAGTTTCATTTGAGTTGCAGAAAACTTGTTAACTGTAGTTTGTAAGCCAGTGATGTAATAGCTTTTCCAGACCCTCTTGCTTGATGGTACAGGTTAAAGGGAAGATTTACTGCTGATCGCACACAAGCCTTGTTAATGGATTCCCCAGACATCGGACCATATATCCAAGCTCCACCCGTGATTTTTTTTTTCTCCCCACTTCTAAGGGTTTGATTAGAATTAATTGCAGAATTGTGCTGTTTCAAAGTTGAAACTATTTTTTGTCCTGCGACCTTCACACACGGGCAAGGTTCAGATTTTTCTTGTAGTCTAGAATGCCCTTTGACGGTCTTGACATTTCTATTCATACATGGACATGGTAAGGAGAACTGTGTCTGAAATGATGTATGGAGAAAAACAAATATGTTGATCTGGAAATTTATACTTGTGAATTTTGACTTTTTTCTCCATGTTTACTGCTAGTTGCATGTTACTAATTGCAAATTCAGATGGAGCAATTTCCATTTTTGATCAGTAAATAAATATTAGTAATAGGCTTAGTCACTGACATGTGAATTCAATACTCTAACTTAAAAGTTTAACGCATTTGTACTTTAACCATTGATGTGCATTGTTTATTGAAGTTTGAGGATAAAAAGTATTTTCTGTTATGTTCTTTACTCTTATTTATTGATTATTTGTTATCTGCTTTAATTGATTGTAAGAATTTGGTATCAAGAATCAAGAGTGTTTTATTGTCCTACGCTACGAAATGTGACAATGAAATTCTTACTTGCAGCAGCATTCAGGTTTGTAAATGCAGTACTCAATAGATAATATAATAAACAAACAAAAAAAGTTCAATAAATTAAAAACCCAATAAAATGTAAATACAAAACAAAGCCTGAAGCCCGAGTGCAATCAAGGCAGTTTGGAATTTAGTTGGAGTTTGTGGTGTTCAATAACCTGATGGTTGGGAAGAAGCTGTTCCTGAACCTGGAAGTTACAGTTTTCAAACTCCTATACCTTCTTTCTGATGGCAGGAATGAAATGAGAGTGTGGCCAGGGTGGTGTGGGACCTTGATGATGCTGACTGCTTTTTTGAGACAGCGTCTGCTGTAGATCGCTTTGATGGTGGGGTGGTCAGTATCCGCGATGGACCGGCTGTATTCACCACTTGATGTAATCTTCGTTCCTGGATGTTCGAGTTGTCGAACCAGGCGGTGACGCAACCAGTCAATATGCTCTGCTATACGCAACTCATGCAACACTGTGGAGAAAAGTTTGGGAGAATGATGTGTCATCACAATTTCTTTATTAAATGTATCCAGATTTGAAGCCAGCAGAATGTTTTTAAAAAGTCCAACCAATAAAGAGAATCTCCAAAAGGGAAGGGCTTGGTAGAGGGCAAATTGGATTCAACTATATTCTGGATAATGTGAGGTAAACTGGCCAATCTCAACATTAGCATCTCATAAAATAACATATGCGCAAACCCAGGATTTCGCCATCTGGCATATCTCTGGAGCTAGACTGACAGAGGAGATGCAAGTTGCTTTTCCATGGAAAAAAGAGATGCTGGCATTGTTAAGCTCCTGTTGCTGTCGTAATCTGATTTCTGTGACCATTTTACCCTCCAACTGCCTTTTGAAGGATGAACAGAGAATATTTTTGCATGAGCATTTTTCATAAACCAAGCATAAATAGCAGCTCCAGAACATGCACATAACATGGAGTCTTTTTATGAAGATGTATATTAATGTCATGTTAACCCTGTTATTTCACTGCAGTGACCCTTCATCCAAAGCTCTATGGGAGTCCATGTTAAACATGAAACATAAAGAGGCTGTGATGGAAGTGCGGAGGCACCTAGTGGAGGCTGCTAGCAAGGAGAATCTCCTAATTAAGATGAGCTTGGGTAATATGCATAACCAATTTACTCTCCGTTTATTTTGACATAATAGCCTGAAAGCTCATGATCTCTCCGTTTCTCAAAACACGTAGTCTATTTAGTTGTTTCATCTACTGCCAAGATTTGTTTCATGAATACTGCTCGTCTTATGAAACTTTTATTGGGAAACCCAATACCTTTTTATTCCTCTATAGCAGCAATGTTCTTGTTAAAACAGTACTATAAGAAAATTTATAAACCTATTTTCATTTTTTTATGAAATCAAATAAAACATGTTCCTGAAAATTGTTACATATTGCATTTTCTCATTTAATTGGTGCATAACGAGGTTTTCTTTTGTAGTTATGGATCCAACTGAAATAGGCCCCTCATTTTCTCTAGTAAGAAGGCTTGAACCCATGAGCAAATTGCAGAATTGAGTAGTACTGAGGGAAGGCCAGCAAACCACTGACCAGGCATCTGATCTTTCAAAGAGTAATCCAGCCAATTCTTTCATTCTTTCCTTAATCCCTGTATTTGTTCTCCACATATTTAACCAATTTCCTTTTCAAAATAACCAAATTATCCCAATTGACTGTGTGTGGATATTCGCTCCACTCGCATGCACTTATACGATTTAATACACTTGAATATTATCATACTAAAATAATTTTGTATTCATTTCAAACTTTTTTTTATTGGACAGTTTCAACTTTCCTAAAATAAATCCTTCAGTAGATAACTTATCTTTTGTAGACATTCAATCCTGGTTTGAAATAATTCAAATGTTTCCCCTTTGGACCGTTGATATCCCTCGTAAACCTTTTCTCTTCATATATAAAAGAGCACCCCTGTACCCAGGACTTACTAAACCAGTGTGAGTCCCTGTTGGCAACTCTGGCTTAATGAATACACAGCGCCCTCTTCAGGAGACAGAAAAACTGAGAAAGAGGACAAGAATGACAAGTTGTTTGTATATGTGGCAAGGAGTTAATCAAAAACGTATGTGAGATGTCAGTGTTTCTGAGTCGATGCACTGCATAACTTATGGTGTTCATAGGAAATTATGTTGCTTTTTTTAACCTGATAATCCTTGCATTGCATCATAATTGATATGAATAAGTATGAAAGCATCAATAATATCTTGGTTTTCTAGAGTGTTGAAGTCTTTGAGGAAGCCCCTGAGATTGGCTCAACAAGGAGCCTTAATGTCTAGCTCCCACAGCAGCTTCATTATGTCGGTGCTGAGAAAACAAAGAATGTATTTTTTAAAATATAATAAAAATGTTCAGCAAAGCTCCAGAAAATCTGATTTTCTTTTAGCACTGAAACTAGCTACACGATGGCAGCTCTGATAGCAAGGGAATTATGAATTACTGCAGGGCAATTTTCTGCTGGAGAATGTCTTTGCATTTTATGAATAATTATTCTTTAGCAATGTGCTCAGTAGCTTTTTTTTAGGCTTGAAACCCGCTGCTGCTTGATAAATGCATTCTTTTTTCTTTTGAACCACATTGAACCGATTAGCAAGTTTGCAGATGATACTAAAGTGGGGGGCGGTTTGCAGATAGTAAAGATGGATGTGAAAAATTGCAGCAGGATCTTGATCAATTGGCCAAATGGGCTGAGGCATGGTTGATGGTATTTAATGCAGACAAATGTGAGGTGTTGCATTTTGGAAAGTGTAACACGGGCAGGACGTACACAGTGACTGGTAGGGCTCTGGGGAATCTTGTAGAGAAGAGGGATCTAGGAGTGCAGGTGCATAGCTCCCTGAAGGTGGAGTCGAAGGTAGATCAGGTGGTTCAAAAGGCTCTTTGGAACATTGGCCTTCATCTATACTCAATACTGTATTACTAACAGAGAAGATTTATGACGATGTTTCCAGGACTAGAGGGTCTGAGCAGAGGTTGAATACGCTGGGACTCTATTCCTTGGAGCGCAGGAGGATGAGGGGTGATCTTCTAGAGGGTGTATAAAATCATGAGAGGAATAGATCGGGTAGATGCACAGAGTCTCTTGCCCAGAATAGGTGAATCGAGGACCAGAGGACATAGGTTTAAGGTGAAGGGAAAAAGATTTAATAGGAATCTGAGGGGTAACTTTTTCACACAAAGGATGATAGATGCATGGAACAAGCTTCCAGAGGAGGTAGTTGAGGCAGGGACTATCCCAACCTTTAAGAAGCAGTTAGATAGGTACTTGAATAGGACAAGTTTGGAGGGATACGAACCAAATGCTGGCAGGTGGGACTAGTGCAGCTGGGACCTGTTGGCCGGTGTATCACTTGATGACTCTCAGTTTTTACTTAGCAAATCCAGTAAAAAGTGTGTTACAAGAAAATGTTGACATTGTGGCATTTGGCTACATTGTATATAACAATGTGTATTTTGCCATCTTTTGGTGAACATTTGGTAATGCTGATCTGACCAACTTTGGTGATGCACAGAATCTCTTGCCCAGAGTAGAAGAATCGAGAAGCAGAGGACATAAGTTCAAGGTGAAGGGGAAAAGATTTATTAGGAATCTGAGGGGTAACCTTTTCTAGACAAAGGGTAGTGGGTGTATGGAACAAGCTGCCAGATGAGGTAGTTGAGGCTGGGACTATCCAAAAGTTTAAGAAACAGTTAAACAAGTACATGGATAGGACAAGTTTGGAGGGATATGGACCAAACGTAGGCAGGTAGGACTAGTGTAGCTGAGACATGTTGGTCGGTGTGGGCAAGTTGGGCCGAAGGGCCTGTATCCAACTGTATCACTCTATGACTCAATTTGGCAATTGCAGTTCCATTTGACTTTGTTACTGTCACTGGGAGATGACCTTTCCAGTTTTGTTTTTCGGGGTCAGTCAGGTTTCAAAAGCAGGTTTTCTGCTCGAGCTTATCTTGGTCCACTGTTACTTTCAATTGGACACATGACTGTATTAAACAATCAAATCAATTGATAGCTAGTTTTTTCGTGTTTCCAATCTGCCAGGTGTCATTTACTTTCCTTTGTTCAGATTTTAACTGAAACTTATTCAGTGCCTTGCTTTTATTTAAAAGCAATAAATTTATATACTTGAATTATTTTGGCTGCATAATTGTTTATGCTGCTGGTTATGAACTATAACGTCCAATTATTCCATCTTCAAGTTCAGTACTTCGATCTTACAGCCAGTCATTCATTTTACAATGTTTTTCAATGGAACCCATTCTGACCATACAGTCCAGATTTAGTCCTTTTTTCTATTCCTGACCCAATCTGGAGACATTTGAAAAATATCTTGCCAGAAACTGGCATTGAGTCATACATGCAAAATACAAGACATTCCAAACTTGGATGGAGTCCCTTAAACATCATCCTCGTTTCTCCTTGTCACTTAACCATCGTCTCCTCCTTCCAGTTTGCCTTTTTATTCTCTCCCCCCCCCCCCACCACTTCCCTGTTAGTTCCCTTCCCCCCTCCTCGGCATCTTGAATGCTGATGTACTCTTCTGATGATGAGAAGATGCTGTCCTTGCTTCTGGACTGAGACCTTGGGAGTTGTCCCTCAACTGTAGGTTATCATTACTTTTGTGGTTGACAGAACATAATTTCCTCCTTGGTGTTCTTGGCTCCATTTACATGGAAGTTTCCATCCTCTGCAGCAAAACAGCTTTGACTGAATCCTTTAGCCTGTCGGACCATGAGAAATTTGTTTCTAAGCACGGATACCTGAAATTCTCCAGTTATAATATCTATAATACCTTGATATCTATTTGAGACCATGAAAATTATCGCTCGCACTTCCCCCAGGTTTTGATTGTGTGTATTGAATATATAGCTGTCTTGAATAGCTATGAGCTGTTGTGTTTCTCCAGCTTCTGAAGTATCCTTGCACATGAGTGATCTCCAGTTTTTCGCAAAGCAGATAAGTTGGTTAATGTCTATAACACGCTGTCGGGTTAATTTCTGTATTATTGCTTCTTTCTTCTTTTCCCTCACTGCAGCATTCAATAGGTATGCATTGTCATCACTTATCTTCCAGGCCAAGCATATTATTGGTTGTGAGATATGTCTCCATTTAGGATATGAGCATTTGACAAGCCTTGGTGCACACCTAGTTAGACACCTCAAGGCTACCAGTGAAGTATGTTTAAGATGTCATTTTCACTTTTCTCGCTCCATAGATGCTGCTGCACCCGCTGAGTTTCTCCAGCATTTTTGTGTACCTGGGATTTTCCAGCATCTGCAGTTCCTTCTTAAAACTTATTCATGCCTCTTGTGTGTTTGTGATTTTCCTTTTGACATATTCAATGAATTGAACTATTACACCAGTGTCTTCCTTAAGTTAGTTTTGTTTTAAGAATCAGTTGTTACATCTTTGGGAGATAAAGTGCTGCTGCCTATCGAAAGCAATGGCTTAGTTATGTGTCTTTTTTGTCTCTGACATGGCCTGTGCAAATAGATTGGCTTTGCCTGCAGTCAAATGATTCAAGCCTGCAATTTATTTTGGCATTTTCGCTTGGGGTTATTGAGTCTTCAGAATCCACAAGGTCCAAAAAGAATGATTTTGTTTTTGTTATGCTGCTAATTTACCATTCGGATTACTTCAGGTCAACTTTATAGTCAATTGTATGTATTCTAAGAGGGATTTTAGGTACTGGTGATCTTCAGGTAAATTCTGCTTGCAGTAACAGTTAGAGGACACAAGGACAAGCTTGTTTAGTGGTCCCATATAAAAGGACATGTTTCCTGCCTCTAGCGTGTCCAAACCCTTATCAATCTTATATGTTAATAAGATCCCCTCTCATCCTTCTAAACTCCAGAGTGTACAAGCCCAGCCGCTCCATTCTCTTGGTTTATATTGGTTTCTAATGTTACTAAGCTGAGTGCAGTGTGCTTCAGTTGAAGCATTTGTTTTTTACTGCAAATGGAAGGAATTGTGTTTGGAATGTTTTTAATGTAAGCACAGCTCTGCTCCCCAGTCGCTCGCTTTGTAATTATCCTGCATAGCATGGAACATTTTTTGCATTCTCCGAAAAAAAACAAATTGCTCTATCAGTTCTCTGCCAGAATGGTAATGGTAATAACAGTGGTGATGCTGAAACTGCATTTGCATCAGTTAAGGAAGAAATATTGATGAGGTCTCTCATATAGATGTTTGATTCCTGTTGTTGGAACTGTGCTCCAATAAACATAGATAATTGAGAAAAGCAAATAAACAAATCTAAAATTTGTCAAATAATATATGCTTTCTTGTTTTTACCCTCTTTAACACTTTTCAGCATGTATATATTTATAGTCATGGTCTTGCAGCACAGAAACGGGCCCTTTGACCCAACTCATCGTCCATGCCGATCAAGATGCCCCATCTAAACAAGCTCCATTTGCCTGCATTTGTCCCTTTAAACCTCTCCTATCTATGTACCAGTCCTAATGTCTTTTTAAATGCTTTTTTATATCTCAATCACCTCCTCTGGCAGCTCGTTCCATACACCTACCTTCCCTTGAGTGAAAACGTTACCCCTCGTGTTCCTATTAAATCTTGAAAACTAAACTCCTCAAAAGGTCTTAAACTGTTCAATTAGATCACCTTGTAACTAACATTAACTGAACTGATGAGTGCAGGTAAAGTCCATTCCAATTGTCAGCAGACACTTGCTTTAGGTGAAAGTGTTGCGAGCTAAACAGCTTTTCTTGATTTTAACTTTTCAAGAACCAATTCAATTGATGAGACTTTTACGATTTCTATTTTGCTTCTACTTGCTGCGTGAACAAAGATACATTGCCAGTAGCCAGTGAACAAAAAAATGTTCTTTTGTTTCATTTGCTCTGCATGGAGGAATCTTTAAATTGTTGAATTCAGACTTGTAGGAACTTCATATCAGTAGTCTATTTAAATATTATAAATGCAAACAAGAATGGCTCATTATTTTGCATACACATTTCAGCAAGGCACATCAACAATGTTATTCTTTTAATGATTGGCCATTTGTTTCCAGATATTTCATGTCATAGTCATAGAGTGATACAGTGTGGAAACAGGCCCTTCGGCCCAACTTGCCCACACTGGCCAACATGTCCCAGCTACACTAGTCCCACCTGCCTGCATTTGGTCCATATCCCTCCAAACTTGTCCTATCCATGTACCTGTCTAACTGTTTATTACACGTCGGGATAGTCCCAGCCTCAACTACCTCATCTGGCAGCTTGTTCCATACACCCACCACCCATTGTGTGAAAAAGTGACTCCTCCGATTCCTATTAAATCTTTTACCCTTCACCTTGAACCTATGTCCTCTGGTCCTCGATTCCACTACTCTGGGCAAGAGACTCTGTGCATCTACCCGATCTCTTCCTCTCATGATTTTATACACCTCTATAAGATCACCCCTCATCCTCCTGCGCTCCAAGGAATAGAAACCCAGCCTACTCAACCTCTTCATATAGCTCAGACCCTCTAGTCCTGGCAACATCCCCGTAATTTTTCTTTGAACCCTTTCAAGCTTGACAATGTATTTTGTATAACATGGTGCCCAGAACTGAACACAATACTCTAAATGCGGTCTCACCAATGTCTTATACAACTGCTACATGACCTCCCAACTTCTATACTTAATACTCTGACTGATAAAGGCCAATGTGCCAAAAGCCTTTTTGACCACCTTATCTACCTGCGACTCGACCTTCAAGGAACCAAGCACCTGCAGTCCTAGATCCCTCTGCTATACAACACACCCCAGAGTCATACAATTCACTGTGTAGGTCCTGCCCATGTTAGACTTCCCAAAATGCAACACCTCACATTTAAAAAATAAAAATCAGCTGGCATTTCTGCTATTTAACCAACTACCAAGGGGAACTCTGATTTGAATTTCAATAAGTACATGTTTTGGTACCTCAGTAAAAGATTCCTATTTTGAGTGAAGAATAAACAAGGTGATAATTGATCCTAGTTGCGCGGCAAAGCCCACTATTTCTGATTGTTTATGATGCATGACAATGAAGTCAATGAAGCTGATTTTAGTTTTACTCGTCTGTTCAAAATATCCAACCTGATTTGCTTCATTCTAAATGTGCAATAATAATTTTCATGATCCTTTTCTTGTTACAGGCAGAGTCACACCTGAACAACTCAACTCCTATGTCCAATTATTCAAGACCAATTTGAAAGTTTTGGAGAATCACTGTGGGCTCTTGCAGCTTACCATGGCAACAGTGCAGACTTTGAGACATACATGCTACTCAAAATGGGACAACTTTCTTGCTTTTGAGCGGCTGCTTTTGCAGGTTTGCTTTTACCTACTTTAGTTTTCATTGGCATATTTCAACATGAAGCATAATCATAATATCATTAAAAGTTACACTTTTTTAATGTAGCCATTTTTTGCAATCTGGAGAATTCCAGAAGGAATGTAGATTCAAGGAAGGTCTAGACAACACATTTCCAACTCAGGGTGGTGCACGTCTTGGAGGGTGATCAAAAGATGACGATCCTCCATGCAGTTACTGCCCTTGTCCTTGGTGATAATTTTTAGATTTGGAAGAGGCTGTCAAAGTAACTTCAGCAAAGAACTGCAGTCGTGCACATTTCAACCATTGTTGTGCAGATGGTAGAAAGATGAATGCTGAAGGTGGTTGAAGAGGTGCCAGTCAATCGATCTGCTTAGTCCTGGATGAAGTTGAGCTTATGAGATTTGTTGGTGTTTCACTCATTCAGGCAGGTGGAGAGTATGTCATTGAGTGTCTGACTTTTGCCATGCAGTTAGTGACAGATCTTGGCAGGCTAACAGAAATATATATAAATGATGACTTGAATGAAGCACTGAAGGAATGGTTGTGAAATTTGCTGAAGGTGCAAAGGTACTAAAGTGAGTTATGAAAAGAGCACAAGGTAGCTTCAAAGTTACATAAATAAGTAAGTCAATGGACAAAAATATATCTCAAGGGATTGTAATGTGGGTAAATGTGAAATGCCATTTTGGCAGGACAAATACGAAGGATGTATATATCTAAATTGAGGGAGAATGCAGCAGGGATGATGTCCATGTGTACAATTCTCAAAATGCTATTTGAGGTGCACCAAATAATTAGTAAAGAAAACCAAATGTTATTGTTTAAGAAGGAACTGCAGATGCTGGAAAATCAAAGGTAGACAAAAATGCTGGAGAAACTCAGCGGGTTAGGCAGCATCTATGGAGCGAAGGAAATAGGCAATTTTTTGGGTCGAAACCCTTCTTCAGACGTGTTATTATTTGCTGCCATGTAATTGAATGCAAATTTAGAAGTTGTGTGGGACATGGTGAGGCAGCATCTGGAGTATCATGTACATTTCTGGACTCCTTGGATTAGTGTGTTGGAAGCATTTCGAGAAGATTGATTGGGCTATTACTTGGAATGAATATAACGAATAAGGTTAGGCTAGGCTTTTATTCACGGAAGTTTAGAAGAGTAAGGCGGGGCTTGATTAATATATATAAGATCCTCAGGGGTCTTGAAGGTGGTAAATGGATAGTGTTTTATAGTTTGGTAGAATCCAAAACCAGAATCGTATGAAAGTAAGCGGTCATCATTAATGAGATGAGGTGACATTTTATTTTCCTGAAAGACTTTAGAATATTTTGTACCCTACCACAACATATTTGGAAAAAGAGCCAATGGATATTTTAAAGTTAACATAAAATACATATTAGAAGAGCAAAGGAGTAGATGGTTTCTCGGGGAAAAACTGGAATGCTAATTTGAGGGTACAATCCCATCAGTCATGGTCTTGCTGAATGTGCTAGTAGGCTCCAAGGTCTGAGGAGCTTACTACTTCAACCCATTTCTGCATTGGTATATATCATCATTCTGTCCCATAATCTCCAACGCTATTTTTTTAATAATGCTTATTTCTTTGAACTGGTTCACTTGAGACCTGTAATTCTCCCCTGTTTAGGTGAGATATATTGTTTGCTCTTCCATGGTCAGAAAATATTTTTTTATTTCTCCAGTTTTCTTATTCCCCAGTATGATCAGTATGTATGTGACCTACATGAACTTGAACAAAATCTTTTCCTTTTTATATATCTATGCCTTAGTGTTTATTTTTGCCTATTTTGGACATTTGCACAACCTTTAGGCTTACTGCTCTTGGCAACATGTAACCTTTCCTTTTGATCTGATACTATCTTTAATTTCTCTTCATATCTATGTCTGGATCTCTTTTTTGCCTTTGGAACATATCTCCTATTTGTAAATTATGTGTTCTCTTAAACATGAGCATTGCTTGTTTATTGTCATACTGTTTATTGTAGATTCCCCTCTTATCGTAGCCAACCGATGTCTCTTATTTTGGTTGCTTTATGTTCATAATATTATTTCCCATATTTCATCATGATGCAGAAATACACCATTTGGCTCATTGAGTTTATTCCTGGTCTCGGAGAATTATTGCTCCCCTCTCAACATATTTACCTCAAACTATTTTGTTATGATATATACTGGGGGATGGGGTAAAAGGAGCGAATGGATAATATTAATATAATAACAAGGGGGTGGGGGGTAGTGTGTGTGTGTGGGGGGGGATGGTTAGTGTGTGTATGACGCCGAAGGCCGTCCCCCGCCGCAACCGCGTGTTGAGGGGACGGGACCCAAGGGGTCCCCCTTGGTCCAGTATATATATATATATGTGTGTGTGTGTGTGTGTATGTGTATGTATGCATGTATATATGTATGTCTATATATGTATCAGGGCTCTCACTTAACTTTTTTTCCCTGTTGCCAGCCGGGCAACCTTGGCAGCTTTTTAGGTTGCCAAATGACAGTTTAGGTGGTCATTTAAGATGGCTTGCATGACGTGTGCGATAATGTGCTCGGACGAAGTGCATAGTTACCAGTCGGAATTATGGTTAATGAAGCATTCACATATTATTTCTGCTTCAAATAAAGTCGCAAACTAAACATATTCACCAATCAAGACATGATATATACCACAATGACATGCAGCAAAATTACAATACAGAATCTCATCTCTTTTTACACGTTGCAATGAATGCAATTTCTATTATCTCTTTCCACTTCCAAACAGAAATGTGGTTATTCAGCGTATGATCAACCTCAGTGAGACCAAGCGCAGGCTTGGCGATCGCTTCGCTTCCACTCAGTTCGCAATAACTCAGATCTCCCAGTGGCTCAACACTTCAACTCCCCCTCCCATTCCGAATCCGACCAGTCGGAATTATGGTTAATGAAGCATTCACATATTATTTCTGCTTCAAATAAAGTCGCAAACTAAACATATTCACCAATCAAGACATGATATATACCACAATGACATGCAGCAAAATTACAATACAGAATCTCATCTCTTTTTACACGTTGCAATGAATGCAATTTCTATTATCTCTTTCCACTTCCAAACAGAAATGTGGTTATTCAGCGTATGATCAACCTCAGTGAGACCAAGCGCAGGCTTGGCGATCGCTTCGCTTCCACTCAGTTCGCAATAACTCAGATCTCCCAGTGGCTCAACACTTCAACTCCCCCTCCCATTCCGAATCCGACCTTTCTGTCCTGGGACTCCTCCATGGCCAGAGTGAGGTCCACCACAAATTGGAGGAACAGCACCTCATATTTTGCTTGGGTAGTTTACACCCCAGCGGTATGAACAACGGCTTCTCCAATTTCAGGTAGTCCTTGCTTTCTCCCTCCTTCCCCTCCCATTCCCAGCTCTCCCACAGCCTACTGTCTCCGCCTCTTCCTTTCTTTTTCCCGCCCCCCACCCCTCCCGACATCAGTCTGAAGAAGGGTCTCGACCCAAAACGTCGCCTATTCCTTCGCTCCATATATGCTGCCTCACCCGCTGATTTTCTCCAGCTTTGTCTGCCAACGGGATCCCACCACTGGCCACATCTTCCCATCTCCTCCCCAGTCGGCTTTCTGCAGAGACCGCTCCCTCGGTAACTCCCAGGTCAATTTGTCCCTTCCCATCCAAACCACCCCCTCTCCTGGCACTTTCCCTTGCAACCGCAGGAAATGCTACACTTGTCGCCTTACCTCCCCCCTTGACACCATTCAAGGACCCAAGCAGTCTTTCCAGGTGTGGCAGAGGTTCACCTGCACCTCCTCCAACCTCATTTATTGCATCCGCTGCTCTAGGTGTCAGCTGCCCTACATCGGTGAGACCAAGCGTAGGCTTGGCGATCGCTTTGCCCAACACCTTCGCTCGGTTCGCAATAACCAACCTGATCTCCCGGTGGCTCAGCACTTCTACTCCCCCTCCCATTCAGAATCCAACCTTTCTGTCCTGGGCCTCCTCCATGGCCAGAGTGAGGCCCACCGTAAATTGGAGGCGTAGCACCTCATATTTCGCTTGGGCAGTTTACACCCCAGCGGTATGAACATTGACCTCCAATTTCAGGTAGTCCCCTGCTTTCTCCTTTGCTTCCCAGGTCTCCCTCAGCCCACTGTCTCCGCCTCTTCCTTTCTTCTTCCTGCCCCCCCTCGCACCCTCACATCAGTCTGAAGAAGGGTCTCGACCCGAAACGTCGCCTATTTCCTTCGCTCCATAGATGCTGCCTCACCTGCTGAGTTTCTCCAGCATTTTTGTCTACCCATTCACACAAGTTCTGTTATCCCACTTTCCTCACCCACTCCCTGCACATTAGGGGCAATTTTGCAGAGACAAGTTAACCTACAAAGCCAATGCGTCTTTGGGATGTGGGAGGAAACCCACATGCTTGCAGGGAGAATGTGCAAATTCAACACAGACAGTGCCCGAGAACAGGATCGAACACAGATCTCTGGGCGTGTGTGGCAGCAAGTTCACCAGCTATGCCACTATATTTTATTTTCCAACACACAAAAAATTATACGTTGATAACTTTGGTTATTAAAGAAAAATAAACTATCCATTTTCAGTCTTAAATCTCTAAGTGACGCTATGTCCCCCTTTACAGCTACTGTATGTTTTAATTCAGTTCAAGGCTATGGGACAGTACGTTGGCCATAAAGTTGCTGCCAGAGACCCGGAATTGATCCTGAACTTGGCTGCTGTCTGTATGGAGTTTTGTTTCCTCGTTTATAACATTGTTTACAGGGTACTATGTTTACAAATTCTGTTGTGCTGCTGCAAGTAAGGATTTCATTGTTCTAACTGGGACGTGAGAGAATAAAACACTCTTGACTTACGTCGCTGATGTGTGGGATAGAACTAAAGTACGGGTGATCGGTGGTCGGCGTGGACTCGGTGGGCCGAAGGGCCTGTTTCAACGCTGTATCTTTAAATTAAACTAAAAACACTAAAACCAGAGGAAATCTAAAGAAGGGTTTCTACCCGAAACGTCACCCAATTTCTTCTATCCAGAGATGCTGGCTGCTCCATGGAGTTCCCCCGCACAATTAAAGCATGGAATAGTCTTCACCCTACCATAGATACCCAACCAGACGCAACTAAATTTAAGGTAGCTCTTTTTTCTCAATAACCCTTTTTTGCTTAAGTCTAAGTCAAGATCAAGAGAGTTTTATTGTCATGTGTCCCAGATAGGACAATGAAATTCTTGCTTGCTGCTGCACAACATAAAATGTAAACATAATACAGAACAGGGGGTGAAAGTTCAGTGTGTCTATGTACTATAGACCATATATATATACACAATAAATAAACAGATAAAATGCAATCGGCTGTTATTTTTCAGAGTTTGGAGTTTGGTGGTGGTGGGTCCACCAGTTTAAATTCCATTTCGAATATTTTTGGAGGACCAGGAAACCAAGAAGCAAGAGTTACTCTAGGGAGTTACTCCAGCTCCAGGAGTGATTCTGCGTTGGTTTTCAGCGGTTGCGGTAAGGCAGCAACCGGACAGCAATGGCGGCCAGATCTCCCACAATGCAAAGGGAGGAGGAAAGTGGCCCGATGCCAACCAGTTGCCGTGGCAGTGCGCATGTGCAGGGCCGCACATGCGCACAACCACGGCCGATGATGCGCTGGCTGTGGTTGTGCGCATGTGCAGGCCGTGGCAGTGCGCATGTATAAGGCGGCCGGCCGTGCCGAGTGGAGACCCGAGACCCGAGACCCGGACCACGGACACGGATGGCGGGCGGAGACGGAGAGTGACAAAGAGAGAGAGAGAGGGGGCCCGCTCAGAATTAAAGGATAGATGTCCCGGGTGCTTGCCAAGTCGGGCAAAATGTCATGGCTTTTAGGCTGCCCGGCGGGACTGTAGGTTGCCATTGGCACCCGGGCAACCGCTAATTTCGAGCCCAGTATGTATGTATATATATGTGTGTATGTATATATGTATGTGTGCATGTATGTGAGACCAAGCGCAGGCTTGGCGATCGCTTCGCTTCCACTCAGTTCGCAATAACTCAGATCTCCCAGTGGCTCAGCACTTCAACTCCCCTCCCATTCCGAATCCGACCTTTCTGTCTGGGACTCCTCCATGGCCCAGAGTGAGGTCCACCGCAAATTGGAGGAACAGCACCTCATATTTTGCTTGGGTAGTTTACACCCCAGCGGTATGAACAACGGCTTCTCCAATTTCAGGTAGTCCTTGCTTTCTCCCTCCTTCCCCTCCCATTCCCAGCTCTCCACAGCCTACTGTCTCCGCCTCTTCCTTTCTTTTTCCCGCCCCCCACCCCTCCCGACATCAGTCTGAAGAAGGGTCTCGACCCAAAACGTCGCCTATTCCTTCGCTCCATATATGCTGCCTCACCCGCTGATTTTCTCCAGCTTTGTCTGCCAACGGGATCCCACCACTGGCCACATCTTCCCATCTCCTCCCCAGTCGGCTTTCTGCAGAGACCGCTCCCTCGGTAACTCCCTGGTCAATTTGTCCCTTCCCATCCAAACCACCCCCTCTCCTGGCACTTTCCCTTGCAACCGCACGAAATGCTACACTTGTCGCCTTACCTCCCCCCTTGACACCATTCAAGGACCCAAGCAGTCTTACCAGGTGTGGCAGAGGTTCACCTGCACCTCCTCCAACCTCATTTATTGCATCCGCTGCTCTAGGTGTCAGCTGCCCTACATCGGTGAGACCAAGCGTAGGCTTGGCGATCGCTTTGCCCAACACCCTCGCTCGGTTCGCAATAACCAACCTGATCTCCCGGTGGCTCAGCACTTCTACTCCCCCTCCCATTCAGAATCCAACCTTTCTGTCCTGGGCCTCCTCCATGGCCAGAGTGAGGCCCACCGTAAATTGGAGGCGTAGCACCTCATATTTCGCTTGGGCAGTTTACACCCCAGCGGTATGAACATTGACCTCCAATTTCAGGTAGTCCCCTGCTTTCTCCTTTGCTTCCCAGGTCTCCCTCAGCCCACTGTCTCCGCCTCTTCCTTTCTTCTTCCTGCCCCCCCTCGCACCCTCACATCAGTCTGAAGAAGGGTCTCGACCCGAAACGTCGCCTATTTCCTTCGCTCCATAGATGCTGCCTCACCTGCTGAGTTTCTCCAGCATTTTTGTCTACCCATTCACACAAGTTCTGTTATCCCACTTTCCTCACCCACTCCCTGCACATTAGGGGCAATTTTGCAGAGACAAGTTAACCTACAAAGCCAATGCGTCTTTGGGATGTGGGAGGAAACCCACATGCTTGCAGGGAGAATGTGCAAATTCAACACAGACAGTGCCCGAGAACAGGATCGAACACAGATCTCTGGGCGTGTGTGGCAGCAAGTTCACCAGCTATGCCACTATATTTTATTTTCCAACACACAAAAAATTATACGTTGATAACTTTGGTTATTAAAGAAAAATAAACTATCCATTTTCAGTCTTAAATCTCTAAGTGACGCTATGTCCCCCTTTACAGCTACTGTATGTTTTAATTCAGTTCAAGGCTATGGGACAGTACGTTGGCCATAAAGTTGCTGCCAGAGACCCGGAATTGATCCTGAACTTGGCTGCTGTCTGTATGGAGTTTTGTTTCCTCGTTTATAACATTGTTTACAGAGTACTATGTTTACAAATTCTGTTGTGCTGCTGCAAGTAAGGATTTCATTGTTCTAACTGGGACGTGAGAGAATAAAACACTCTTGACTTACGTCGCTGATGTGTGGGATAGAACTAAAGTACGGGTGATCGGTGGTCGGCGTGGACTCGGTGGGCCGAAGGGCCTGTTTCAACGCTGTATCTTTAAATTAAACTAAAAACACTAAAACCAGAGGAAATCTAAAGAAGGGTTTCTACCCGAAACGTCACCCAATTTCTTCTATCCAGAGATGCTGGCTGCTCCATGGAGTTCCCCCGCACAATTAAAGCATGGAATAGTCTTCACCCTACCATAGATACCCAACCAGACGCAACTAAATTTAAGGTAGCTCTTTTTTCTCAATAACCCTTTTTTGCTTAAGTCTAAGTCAAGATCAAGAGAGTTTTATTGTCATGTGTCCCAGATAGGACAATGAAATTCTTGCTTGCTGCTGCACAACATAAAATGTAAACATAATACAGAACAGGGGGTGAAAGTTCAGTGTGTCTATGTACTATAGACCATATATATATACACAATAAATAAACAGATAAAATGCAATCGGCTGTTATTTTTCAGAGTTTGGAGTTTGGTGGTGGTGGGTCCACCAGTTTAAATTCCATTTCGAATATTTTTGGAGGACCAGGAAACCAAGAAGCAAGAGTTACTCTAGGGAGTTACTCCAGCTCCAGGGAGTGATTCTGCGTTGGTTTTCAGCGGTTGTGGTAAGGCAGCAACCGGACAGCAATGGCGGCCAGATCTCCCACAATGCAAAGGGAGGGAGAAAGTGGCCGACGCCGACCAGTTGCCGTGGCAGTGCGCATGTGCAGGGCCGCACATGCGCACAACCACGGCCGATGATGCGCTGGCCGTGGTTGTGCGCATGTGCAGGCCGTGGCAGTGCGCATGTATAAGGCGGCCGGCCGTGCCGAGTGGAGACCCGAGACCCGAGACCCGGACCCGGACACGGACACGGATGGCGGGCGGAGACGGAGAGTGACAGAGAGAGAGAGAGGGGGCCCGCTCAGAATTAAAGGATAGATGTCCCGGGTGCTTGCCAAGTCGGGCAAAATGTCATGGCTTTTAGGCTGCCCGGCAGGACTGTAGGTTGCCATTGGCACCCGGGCAACCGCTAATTTCGAGCCCTGTATGTATGTATATATATGTGTGTATGTATGTATATATGTATGTGTGCATGTATGTGTACGTATGTGTATATATATATATATATATATATTATATACACACACACACAATGTATGTATATATATTATATACACACATACACATACACATACACATATATATATATATATATATTAGACCAAGAGCAGACCCCGAATGTGCTTCAGTGTCGTTTTTGGAGCAGAGCCGGGCGGCAGCAGCCGTTATGGTGGCTGGCCAGCAGGAGGAGACAAAATGAGTGAGGGGGGGGGGGGGTGGATTTTATTAAAAAAATGTGCACATAAAAATGTCTAAATCTAATATGGAGTGTGTTAGGGTATGTAATGTCTAGCGAAATGGAAAAAATCGCGGAGTTTTCGCGTGTGGTTTTGGCGGAGCAAGGAATCAAAGGCCAAATGTGACACCCACAAATAAATAAACACACCCACACATCCACACACACACAGAGTTTTAATAGTATACCAGACCAAGAGCAGACCCGTTGAGTCTGGAACCTGAACGTGCTTCAGACCCCGGGGTCTGGTTCCCGAACGTGCTTCTGGACGGCTGTACGCAGCGTCTCGATGTCGTACGCAGCGTCTTGATGGTGTACGCAGCGTGTTGACGGCGTAGGCGGCGTACGCAGTCAAGACGATGTGTACGATGTCGAGACGCGTACGGCCGTCGAGATGCTGCGTACGCCCTCAATGGGGCTGCGGGCCGACAGGCGGTTGACGCGCCGGCTCTGTCATGCTGGCTGAAGGCAAAGATGGGTTGTTCCGCCGCTGCTTTTCGACGTCCCTGGGCAGAGGGGGAAGAGCCGATGTTTGGCTTGAGCCAGCGTGAGAAAGCCGGCCCGGGGCGGGGGGGGGGGGGGGTAGTGGAGGAGAGCCGGGCGGCAGCTGCGAAAATCGCCAGCGACAAGAAAATAAATGGCGCCGTTTTTGGAGCAGAGCCGGTCGGCAGCAGCCGTTATGGTGGCTGGCCAGCAGGAGGAGACAAAATGAGTGAGTAGAGGGGGGGGTGGATTTTATTAAAAAATGTGTACATAAAATTGTATAAATCTAATAAGGAGTGTGTAAAAGTGTAATGTCTAGCGAAATGGAAAAAATCGTGGAGTTTTCGCGTGTGGTTTTGGCGGAGCAAGGAATCAAAGGCCAAATGTAACACCCACAAATAAATAAACACATCCACACACACACACACACAGAGTTTTAATAGTATATAGATATATATATATAGATATATAGATAGACAGAGATAGAGATATAGATATATATTGGCTCACTTATCTTCATTGATGATACAACTGCTGATGGTAGCAGCATAATGGATTCTGAAGTGTATAGACACATCCTATCTGCTCAAGTTCAAACAAATGTCTCAAAACTCAATGGCCTGCGGTTCATTCTACTGCAAGACAATGATCCCAAACGTACTGCTAAAGCAACAAAGGAGTTTTTCAAAGCTAAAAAATGGTCAATTCTAGAGTGGCCAAGTCAATCACCTGATCTGAACCCAATTGAGCATGCCTTTTATATGCTGAAGGGACTAGCCCCCAAAACTAAAGATAGCTGCAATACTGGCCTGGCAGAGCATCACCAGAGAACTAGTGATGTCCATGAATCGCAAACTTCAAGCAGTCATTGCATGCAAAGGATATGCAACAAAATACTAAACATGACTACTTTCATTTACATGACATAGCTGTGTCCCAAACATTATGGTGCCCTGAAACGGGGGGGGAACTATGTATAAACACTGCTGTAATTTCTACATGGTGAAACCAAAATGTATAAAAATGGCCTTTATTAAAATCTAACAATGTGCACTTTAACCACATGTGATTTTTTCTATTACAAATCTCAAACTGTGGAATACAGAGGCAAATAAATAAATGATGGGTCTTTGTCCCAAACATTATGGAGGGCACTGTATATTACTGATACCACTTCCACCTATGGGACATCACTCTGTAACACCCGTGTTATATCTCGACTCGATTGTTCCAATACAGCCCAGCCAACTTCCTTCATTCTAACCTACATACCCTTGAGGTCTTAGCTTGTACCATGTTCTTTACATCCATCACCTACTTCAGATTGTGTTCTGAGTGAAGAGGGGTATCACAGCACATATCCCTGATAAAACCTTGGATCCTGGATTGTCTTTTCATATAATTTCGGCTGTGATTTCTGCTTTCCAAAAGCTGAAAAATTATTCAGCATATCCTGGGATGTCAGGACTTTCATATGAAGAAAGACTGGATAGACTTGGCTTATACTCGCTAGAATTTAGGTGATTGAGAGGGGATCTTATAGAAACGTACAAAATTCTTATGGGGTTGGACAGGCTAGATGCAGGAAGATTGTTCCCGATGTTGGGGAAGTCCAGGACAAGGGGTCACAGCTTAAGGATAAGGGGGAAATCCTTTAAGACCGAGATGAGGAAAAACGTTTTCACACAGAGAGTGGTGAATCTCTGGAACTCTCTGCCACAGAGGGTAGTTGAGGCCAGTTCATTGGCTATATTTAAGAGGGAGTTAGATGTGGCCCTTGTGGCTAAGGGGATCAGGGGGTATGGAGAGAAGGCAGGTACGGGATACTGAGTTGGATGATCAGCCATGATCATATTGAATGGCGGTGCAGGCTCGAAGGGCCGAATGGCCTACTCGTGTACCTATTTTCTATGTATCTATGTAGCTTTGCAAATGATGCACACTCTATTGTCAAATAACAATTGTCGTCTTTCTATTTTTTTTAAATTTTAAGTTGTGCCTGTATATACTGATATCGCAAAGACAATTTGTTGTTGCTGCTGTACATAGTAACATGGAGAACCAAGGAGATAATTACTTTGCATTCTAAGATTGTATCCATTCTAAGAATTTCCACATCAAATGGAGCTCACAATCTGCCTTTAAATTGCCGTGCAATTCTGAAATATTATTGAAAATGCACTTATTTGGATTAAACTTACATTTCAGTTCACCTTAAAATTCATGCCTTTTCTCTTGTCCTATCCAGAAGTGAAGTTTCATGGCGAACTTGTACTGTCTTTAAATTTAAACTTCATGTTTACAGGGGGCATGGATTAATTTTCACAGTACATAGTGATTGGTAGGAAGATGTGGAAATTTGGATTGTATTCTTTTTGTTTTGTTAATATAGCCAGAGAATTGGATATCATTCAGTCAATGTGCAAGAATTATGAAGTGAGACGTTAAAGACTAAAATGTTTTTGAAAATGCCATGAGAGAATTGATTTGATACTTCATTATAACTGACACCTTCTACATATACACGAAGTGTGATGAAAGAAAATTGGATTGGTAACATGGATTATTATGTAAACAAAAGGCTATTGTACTCTTTTCAGCTTACTGTTCATTAAGCTTCAATTAATAGTGTTCAGTTAGCTCTTCCCTCGAGGACTGGAAATACCAACATTTCACTAACTGCGAGTGTAATATTGGAACTGCTTTCTTTCTCATTTGCTTTTCTTTATTAGATTAACTGTTTCAATATCATTGCCATCAGAACTTATATAAGTAGAGGTTAAGTTAGATATCGTCTGTGTATTATAAAATTCATAGTAATTGTCAGTTATTGTAGAGAAAGACAAGACATTAAAACAAAAAAGGCACTACATGCCAAAGTAAATCGGTGGGTCAGGCAGCATCTCTGGATGAAGGGACTCGACCTGAAACATCACCCATTCCTTCTCTCCAGAGATGCTGCTTGTCCCGCTGAGTTACTCCAGCATTTTGTGTCTATCTCTGAAAAACATGGATCGGTGATGTTTCAGTTTGGGGCCCTTCTTCAGAAGCTGTAAGAGAGGAGGGGAGGACAATGTCTGACAGGTCATAGGTTGATACACCTGAGGGGGGTGGGGGGGTTGGGTTGGGGGAGGTTTGATAGGCAGATGGTTGGTCAAAGGACAGAAAATGGGCGGCACGGTGGTGCAGACTTGCTGCCTTACAGCGCTTGCAGAGCCGGAGACCCGGGTTCAATCCTGACTACAGATGCTTGCCTGTACAGCGTTTTACGTTCTCCCCGTGACCACGTGGGTTTTCTCTGAGATCCTCAGTTTAGATGTACAGGTTTGTAGGTTAATTAGCTTGATATAAATGTAAATTGTCCCTGGTGTGTGTAGGATTGTGTTTTGTGTGGTGATCTCTGGTCGGTGCGGACTCGGTGGGCTGAAGGGCCTGTTTCCATACGGTATCTCTGAACAAAACTAAATGAAAAGACAGAAGATGTCAGACAAAAAGGACACAGGAAAGATGGGGCGAAGTGGAAAGGGAGGCTGCTGGGGGGGGGGGGGGATAAAGGTAGAGGAGGAAGATTTTGTGTTGACTTAAAATCGGAGAATTCATTATTCTGGTTGTAAACCACCAGAGTGCAGCGTGAGGTGGCTGCTCCTGCAGTTTGCATGTGGCCTCACTGTGGCAATGCAGGAGGCGCAGGACAGAAAGGTTGGTGTGCCAATGGGAAGAGGAGTTCAAATGGTTTGCAAGCGGGAGATCCCATAGGCCTTAGCAGACTGAGTGCTAATGTTCAGCGAAATGATCACTGAGTCTATGAATCTGGAAAAGATTTTTCCAGCATCTCCAGTTCTTTAAAAAAAAAAAGATTTTTCCAGCATCTGCAGTTCTTTAAAAAAAGTGTTTCTCCACCATTTTTGTCTACTTTCGCTTTTTCCTGCATCTGCAGTTCTTTCTTAAACTGAATCTATGCTTGTTCTGACTTTGGAACATAACAAACAGAAACAGGAATAAATAATTTGCCCCTTCATGCCTGTTCTGCCATTCAGTAGACTGAAATTTGACCTCAATACCAGCATATCTTTTCTGCGGTAATACCATACTAAGTCAAGTTGAGTTTATTGTCAAATGCATATGTAAGGTACAACTTCAATGAAAAGCTTGCTTGCAGCAGCTGCACTGAAATGTAAACTTAAATACATATAAAACATAATTATGCATTTCAAGTAACATGCCCCTACCCCAATACCCCATTCCCCACTCGCCCACCTCCCACTTTGGTACACACATATTAATCCCACTACTCGTCACCCCCCTCCTTTCCCCTGCTCTGTAAGCATGTGTTCTGTTCCAAGTCCCACATTTATTTTCCTCTGCCTCGATCCCCATCCGCCCATATCCCTTCCTCCCTTTATATTTCACCTCCTCATTTCTTAACCGACACCCTTTTGTTGTCTTTGCACCTGCAGCATTAGTTACTTGCTCCACCCATTTGCTAATCATCCCCTCACATATATCCACCTCTGGCAACACATTTGAGATATGAACCACTATTTTATATATTAAAAATTATGATCCCCTTTATAATTCCTACCTCTCATCTTAAAACTATGCTTCTTCATATTTGCTACCCCTAACATTGCACAAAGATCTTTCTCATATCTTTTGGGCATAGAGTCGTACAGGACAGAAGCAGGCCCTTTGCCCCAATTCACTCTAAACCAGGGGTCAGCAACCTACGGCCCGTGGGCCCACATCCGGCCCGTAACCCAAAATCATCCGGCCCGCAAGTGTAACACAAAACACGCACAACACTTATCCGAGAGTAGTTCTCACACGCACACACACAGAGCCAATTCCATATCACAACACTTGTCGACTCACTCTCTCTCTCTCCGTCCCTACGCTCCCACCCTCTCTTCCATCCTCCCGACCACCCGGAGTGAAAGCACCCCCCCCCCACCCTAGTGCCGCGGCAAGTGCGAAACTGAAGCGGGCTGAGAGCGGCTTCGGCGAGTGGTTTCCTCGGGAGCCCAGTGGCGGGCGGGCTGGAAGAAAGCGAAGCATCAGCGGGGTCGGTGAGGAATTACGTTCCGGCCACACTGTTGCACTTTAGTTGTAGTTTGTCGCGGGGGTTATTGTCTTTTTGTTACATTTTGGTCGTGATTTTTTTTTTAATTATCATTAATTATTTATTAACTTTGGTGATAGATGTGGCCCGCCGTCCACTCACAGACATGGGTCCTGGCTCCTATGCAGAACAAGGTTGCCGACCCCTGCTCTAAACCTTTCCTCTCCATGTACCCGTCCAAGTGTCTTTTAAATGGCTCATCTACCTCCTCTGGCAGCTCATATCCACTATCCTCTGAGTGAAAAATGTTGCCCATCGGGTTCCTATTAATCTTTTCTTCTCCCCCCTCTCACCTTAAACCTATGTCCTCTGATTCTTAATTCCTCCACACTGGGTAAAAGACTGTACATTTGCCCAAACATGCCAGAACATCCTAAATCTTTCTATGGTCCTGCATATGGAGGCAAGCATATCATATACTGCCTTCACCTCCTTTCCCCTACATATTTGGGTAAGAATTACCGTAGGATATTAAGCTCACTCTTGACTGGAATGGTATTGAATCCTGAGTTAAGTGTAAATCTTAAAAGTCCCATGTTATTCTAATATAAAGAGATGACGAAACAAGTCCTGGTGGGTAGGATGAATTACTGTTATATTTGCATAATATGAGGGATTGCCCCTTGGCATGCAATAAAAATGACCGAATATAATAGGTTCACCGCATTTAGTATTTTAAAACTTTTTTTTCATTACCCTAAATAATACATTTCATTGTAGTTGCCTGTGTATTGTTAACACCAGTTCATTCTCAACCGTACAAAAAAGGTATTTTACTAAATGCTTAAATATGTCCCTACAGCTGTTTTTCTGCATTGAAATGAATGGATTTGCTGTTCCTGGGCCATTTCTAACCTGGCATTAATTCAATGGGCAGATTCTTTACTGTAATTCCTGGGAATTGCAGCAAGTTCATGATCTGCATTTGGAGAGTAGCCAACACATTAGATGCTTTTACATTTGTGCAAGAATCCCAAAGTTGGTGTTATTGCAAGTTTACCTTGCAACATGGCAATGATACAAAATACTTACAACTGATTGTAACTGACGTACGTTTTGGCATCATTCATGGCGATCTTCTTTCATTGCCAAGCATTATCTGTTATCTTTAAAAAAGTACATCTCCAACTGTACATTACAACCTTTTCCCTCTGGACTATTTCCATTTCTACCATAATTTTACATGTTGTAAGTACTTCATGGATTCTGTGAAAGCTTTTGCCAACGTTAAAGTCTAAGAAGTTGGTGAGAACACATTTGGAATACTGTGTGCAGTTCTGGTCACCTTGCTATAAGAAGAATGGCATAAAACTAGAAAGGATGCAGAAAAAAATCACCAAGATGTTACCAGGAGTGGAGGGTTAGTTATAAGCAGAGGCTGGATAGTCTGGAATTTTAGAAACAAGGAACTGTGGAGGCTGGTTTACACCAAACAAAGACATAAATTGCTGGAGTCTCTCAGCGGTTCAGGCAGCATCTCTGGAGTAAAAGGACGGATGTCCTTTTGGGTCAGGACACTTCTTCAGACTGAAAATAGGGTGTGGGGAGGGGGGGGTGAGGAGCAGAAATCGAGAAAAAACCTGGACCAATCAGGGCCAGCCACAAATGACCTCGGGCAGGTAGGTCCATTGTCGGCTGGGGAAGGTGTGATCTCAAGAGGAAAACAATGTGGAGAACTGTGGACCTGGTAAAATGACTAGTCTGGAGGAAGGGGGCAAGTGGGGAGGGGAGGAGAGGAGGGTAAGAAGTTACTTAATTATATAATTCAATGTTCATAGCACTGGGTTGTAAGCTACCCATAATTTTAATTTAATTTTTTAATTTGTTCTTATTTATTGAACATGTTAAAAAAAATACAAACACAAATAAACTTATAAGCAATAAAAAGAAAATAAAACACAAAGGAAAACAAACAAATAAGTAACTCAAATAATACAAATAATATCGTTCATGTTCAAAAGGGGTAAGAAGACGTTCGAAAACTTTTCTGGTCCTACCCCCTCTTATTTTCTATACATTTTCATGGAAAAACAAAATAATGGGAACAAATGGACCCAAAATCTGTTGAACAGTCCACAAACAAGAAATAACCAAACAGAAAAGAAAATCACTGGTCCAGCTCATAACCATTCAATCTTTTGTTTCTGAAGAGTGTTTTTAGTTTGAATAGAGTCTTACATTTTTTCAGCTCATCATGGCAGTTATTCCAGAGACTAACACCCTTTGCTGTAACACAATGGAGTTTTGCATTAGTTCTTATTGCCGGTTTTTCGAATATATAGGTTCCTCTCAGGTTGTGTTTGCTTTCTCTCCGTTGGAACAACCCCTGGATATTACAAGGCAATTGCTGATTTGCTGCTTTGAACATAATTTGGATAGTTTTATAATCTGTCAGATCTTGAAATTTTAATGTTTTTAGTCTGATAAATAATGGTTTTGTTGATTGTCTGTAGGTGGTTTTATGTATAATTCGTATTGCTCTTTTTTGGAGGAGGCGAAATATAAGGAGGCGAATGTCCTGACCCAAGCGAAATATAAGGTGCTGTGGCCTCACTCTGGCAATGGAGGAGGCCCAGGACAGAAACGGCAATATGGGAATGGGAAGTTGGAGTTGAAATGGTTGACTTGGATGATTTGGGATAACAGGCCTGTTTTTGTGCAATATATCTCTATAACATGAAAACACAAATGACTGGAGATGCTGTAATCTGGAGCAAAGAACAAGCTGTGGAGACCGAGAGTCAACATTTTGGGTCAAGACCATACATCAGGACTGAAAGTGTAACGGGGAGATGGCTAGTATAGAGAAGTGAGGCAGGGGCTGACAGACATTTGGTAGAGGGAGATGATGGGCAGGTGGAACCATGTGGGGGAAGGGGAGGGTAGAGATTGTGTGACAGTGGCTGATGGTAGCGCAGATAAAGAGAGATACATAAAAAATGGTGGATGAAGTTAGAAGGACAGTGGACGAAGAGAAAGACGGGAAGATGATAAATGAGGACACAAGCTATAGATGCTGGAATCTTGTAAGTAAGATGATAAGTGGAACCAGGTTAGGGAAGGATGATCGGCAGATGAAACTAGTTAGAGGACGGGATAGTAGATGGAACCAGGTGAGGGGAGAGAAAGCCAAGGTATATTCGGAGAGAGCAGAAAGCAGCTGGTTACTTGAAATTGAGTCTCGTGCCTTGATGTGCAAAGTTGCGTGATTCAGTGTAAATCTGAAGGCATAATTGAAGTTGAATCAGTAATGTTTTTATGTGATGTTAAACATATTGCATTTTCATGTAATAAATGTAGGCAAGAAGAGCAAATTAATAGCAAACATTTTCTTTTTGTATGCTCGAGACAGTAGACTTGGTGTTGGCTGTTCATTGTCTGGTGGTAGCGCCTTGTAGGCTGAATCCTTTTTTCTTACCATAAGTAATTTATTTTAAACTATGTATTCAGTGTAGATGCATCTGTTTGCAATTAATATTCCTTGTTTTTATATACATAAGATGCAAGTAAACAGTACTTATGGTTTCTCATTACAGTTTTCAAAGTCCAAAATGTTCGATGTAAAAACCACCTTAGTAAGAAGTTTGCACTGTAAATTCTTCACCCCAAAATGTAAAGTATTATACCGAGTTTCATTTTTTTCCTCCTGAGCTGTTGCTCTGCCATGCCTCCATTTACTTGTGTTTTTTTAATGTCTTTTCATCAAGCAATGTTTCTTAATTTAAAATAATGCTCCCTGACCCACCTACTTGGCCTCTACTGATACGCTCTTAAAGCCTATCAGGAAATGGTAATTCAGGATGACATGGTTTTTAATATTATTTATGTCTTCTCCACCTGAACAGACTAATTTTTTCTCTTGTCCACTTACTAGTGCCATCTGCATTCTATCCTTTTGCCAATAACAGACCAAAGTTGCCACTGCTGCTTCTTTTTTGTCATGGCTTCAATTTTTTTAACGTTTGTTTTTGATTGTTTATTAAAAGGTCTATGAGAACATAATTAAAACATCTGCTTCATGGCCTTCATCAAACCTCTTACTTTATCATCGAGGTATTCGATCAAATTAATATGACGCAATTTGTATTTCAAGAACAATATTTTGCAATGTTGGGAATCTGAGGAATTCTCTGTCACAGAAGGCTGTGGTGGGCAAATCATTGGATGTTTTCTGGAGAGAGTTAGATATTACTCTTAGGGCTAACAGACTCTAAGGATATGGGGAGAAAGCAGGAACGGTGTACTGATTGTGGATGATCAGCCATGATCATATTGAATGGCGGTGCTGGCTCAAAGGGCCAAATGGCCTACTAGTTTCTATGCCAGGAGACTGCAGACATCTGCAGGTCAAATAAGGTGGTTGTAGGGGATTTTAACTTTCCCAATATTTACTGGGAAAATCATAGTATGAAGGGTTTAGATGGGGTACAATTTCTTAAAGGTGTTCAGAAGAGTTTTCTCCAGCATTATGCAGAGGCCCCCACACGTGAGAGAGCAACGTTGATCTAGTATTGGGAAATTGGGAAGGGCAAGTGAATGAAGTGTTCGTGGATGAACCTTTTGGGACCAGTGACCATTGTTCGATTAGGTTATGGATATGTACAGAGAGGGCCCACGTGTTAAAATGCTCAATCGGGGTGAGGCCAACTTTGAGGGTATGAGAGAAGGTCTCGCTCAAGTTGACTGGAGCAGGTTATTTGAGGGGAAAGGAGCATCAGCCAAGTGGGATATTTTTAAAGGCGTGATAAAAGCTCAGGATATGCATGTCCTTGTTAAAGAGTGAAGGCAGGCAAACGTAAAGGAAGCTTGGCAGATGGGGGAAATTGAGGCATTGGTCAAAAATAATAAGGGCACGTGGGACAGGTTTTGGCACCTGGGATCAAGTGCATCCCTGGAGGAGTTTCGGGAACTGAAGAATAAACTAATAAAGGAAATCAGAAGGGTAAAAAGAGGCCAGGAGATAGCTCTGGCAGATAGCATTAAGAACAATCTGAAGAGATTTTATAAATACATAGGGGGAAAAGGGTAACTAGTATTAAGAGTGGAACCCCTTGGGAATCAAAGCAGTCACCTCTGTGTGGAGCCGCAGGAGATGGGCAAGGTCCTCAATGAGTACTTCTCTGTATTTACCGAGGAGAAAGACAGTAGGACAGAGGTACTTGGGGCAGTCAATAGCAGTGTAGAGAGCTGAAGGTAGACAAATATCTTGTATGAAGGTAGACAAATATCTTGTATGAAGGTAGACAAATCTCCAGGGCCTGATCAGATATATCCGAGGCCATTGTGTGAAACTAGAGAGGAAATTGCTGGAACCTTGGTTGAATTTATGAGTCGTCTTTAAATACAGGAAAGGTGCTGGAAGACTGGAGGGTGACAAATGTTGTGCCTCTATTCAAGGAGGGCTGCAGGGAAAATGCTGGGAACTATAGGCCAGTAGGCTTCACATCTGCAGTTGGAAAGTTACAGGCATTTGGATGGACAAGGGCTGATTAGGGATAATCAGAATGGTTTTGTACGTGGGCAGTCGTGTCTCACAAATCTGCGTTTTTTTTTAGTTGTGACCGAAAATTCGATGAGGGCAGAAGCTGGAGATGTTACGGTGGCTTGCAAAAGTATTCATACCCCTTGAACTTTTCCACATTTTGTCACGTTACAACCACAAACGTAAATGTATTTTATTGGGATTTTATGTGATAGACCAACACAAAGTGGCGCATAATTGTGAAGTGGAAGGAAAATGATACATGGTTTTCAATTTTTTTTACAAATAAAAAACTGAAAAGTGTCGCGTGCAAAAGTATTCAGCCCCCTTTACTCTGATACCCCTAAATAAAATCCAGTGCAACCAATTGCCTTCAGAAGTCACCTAATTAGTAAATAGAGTCCACTTGTGTGTAATCTAATCTCAGTATAAATACAACTGTTCTGTGAAGGCCTCAGAGGTTTGTTAGAGAACATTAGTGAACAAACAGCATCATGAAGCCCAAGGAACACACCAGACAGGTCAGGGATAAAGTTGTGGAGAAGTTTAAAGCGGGGTTAGGTTATAAAAAAATATCCCAAGCTTTGAACATCTCACGGAGCACTGTTCAATCCATCATCCGAAAATGGAAAGAGTATGGCACAACTGCAAACCTACCAAGACATGGCCGTCCACCTAAACTGACAGGCCGGGCAAGGAGAGCATTGATCAGAGAAGCAGCCAAGAGGCCCATGGTAACTGGAGGAGCTGCAGAGATCCACAGCTCAGGTGGGAGAATCTGTCCACAGGACAACTATTAGTCGTGCACTCCACAAATCGGGCCTTTATGGAAGAGTGGCAAGAAGAAAGCCATTGTTGAAAAAAAGCCATAAGAAGTCCCGTTTGCAGTTTGCCACAAGCCATGTGGGGGACACAGTAAACATGTGGAGGAAGGTACTCTGGTCAAATGAGACCAAAATTGAAGTTTTGGGCCTAAATGCAAAACGCTATGTGTGGCGGAAACCTAACACTGCACATCACCCTGAACACACCATCCCCACTGTGAAACATGGTGGTGGCAGCATCATGCTGTGGGGATGCTTTTCTTCAGCACGGACAGGGAAGCTGGTCAGAGTTAATGGGAAGATGGATGGAGCCAAATACAGGGCAATCTTGGAAGAAAACCTGTTAGAGTCTGCAAAAGACTTGAGACTGGGGCGGAGGTTCACCTTCCAGCAGGACAATGACCCTAAACATACAGCCAGAGCTACAATGGAATGGTTTAGATCAAAACATATTCATGTGTTAGAATGGCCCAAAGATAGACACGAAATGCTGGAGCAACTCAGCGGGAGTGGCAGCATCTCTGGAGAGAAGGAATGGGTGACATTCGGGTTGAGACCCTTCTTCATTCTTTCCATTCAGCTATCTTTCCTGGATCCCATGCGATCCTAACCTTCCAGAGCAGCCTATCATGCGGAAACTTATTGAATACCTTACTGAAATCCATGTATATACAGTGGCTTGCAAAAGTTTTCATACCCCTTGAACTTTTCCACATTTTGTCACGTTTACAACCACAAAACGTAAATGTATTTTATTGGATTTTATGTGATAGACCAACACAAAGTGGTGCTTAATTGTGAAGTGGAAGGAAAATGATACATGGTTTTCACATTTTTTTACAAATAAAAAAACTGAAAAGTGTTGCATGCAAAAGTATTCAGCCCCCCGGAGTCAATACTTTGTAGAACCACCTTTCACTGCAATTACAGCTGCAAGTCTTTTGGGTATGTCTCTACCAGCTTTGCACATCTAGAGACTGACATTTTTGCCCATTCTTCTTTGCAAAATAGCTCAAGCTCAGTCAGATTGGATGGAGAGCGTCTGTGAACAGCAATTTTCAAGTCTTGCCAGAGATTCTCAATTGGATTTAGGTCTGGACTTTGACTGGGCCATTCTAACACATGAATATGTTTTGATCTAAACCATTCCATTGTAGCTCTGCTGTATGTTTAGGGTCATTGTCCTGCTGGAAGGTGAACCTCCGCCCCAGTCTCAAGTCTTTTGCAGACTCTAAAACAGGTTTTCTTCCAAGATTGCCCTGTATTTGGCTCCATCCATCTTCCCATTAACTCTGACCAGCTTCCCTGTCCGTGCTGAAGAAAGCATCCCCACAGCATGATGCTGCCACCACCATGTTTCACAGTGGGGATGGTGTGTTCAGGGTGATGTGCAGTGTTAGGTTTCTGCCACACATAGCGTTTTGCATTTAGGCCCAAAACTTCAATTTTGGTCTCATTTGACCAGAGTACCTTCCTCCACATGTTTACTGTGTCCCCCACATGGCTTGTGGCAAACTGCAAACGGGACTTCTTATGGCTTTTTTTCAACAATGGCTTTCTTCTTGCCACTCTTCCATAAAGGCCCGATTTGTGGAGTGCACGACTAATAGTTGTCCTGTGGACAGATTCTCCCACCTGAGCTGTGGATCTCTGCAGCTCCTCCAGTTACCATGGGCCTCTTGGCTGCTTCTCTGATCAATGCTCTCCTTGCCCGGCCTGTCAGTTTAGGTGGACGGCCATGTCTTGGTAGGTTTGCAGTTGTGCCATACTCTTTCCATTTTCGGATGATGGATTGAACAGTGCTCCGTGAGATGTTCAAAGCTTGGGATATTTTTTTATAACCTAACCCTGCTTTAAACTTCTCCACAACTTTATCCCTGACCTGTCTGGTGTGTTCCTTGGGCTTCATGATGCTGTTTGTTCACTAATGTTCTCTAACAAACCTCTGAGGCCTTCACAGAACAGTTGTATTTATACTGAGATTAGATTACACACAAGTGGACTCTATTTACTAATTAGGTGACTTCTGAAGGCAATTGGTTGCACTGGATTTTATTTAGGGGTATCAGAGTAAAGGGGGCTGAATACTTTTGCACGCGACACTTTTCAGTTTTTTATTTGTAAAAAAAATTGAAAACCATGTATCATTTTCCTTCCACTTCACAATTATGCGCCACTTTGTGTTGGTCTATCACATAAAATCCCAATAAAATACATTGGAAGGAAGCAGAGGGTGATGGTGGAAGGTTGCTTCTCGGACTGGAGGCCTGTGACGAGTGGTGTGCCTCGGGGTTCAGCGCTGGGCTTGTTACTGTTTGTCATCTACATCAATTATTTGAATGACAAGATTAGCAAGTTTGCTGATGATACAAAAGTGGGTGGTTTTGCAGATAGCGAAGAAGGTTGTGAAAAACTGCAACAGGATCTAGATCGATTGCCCGGGTGGACCGAGGAATGGTTGATGGAATTTAACAGAGAAATGTAAAGTGTTGTATTTTGGAAAGTCTAACATGGGCAGGACCGACACGGTAAATGGTAGTACTCTGGGGCGTGTTGAGCAGAGGGATCTAGGAGTGCAGGTGCATGGATCCTTGAAGGTCCGAGTCACAGGTAGATAAGGTAGTCAAAAAGGCTTTTGGTACATTCGCCTTCGTCAGTCAGAGTACTGAGCATAGAAGTTGGGAGGTCATGTCGCAGTTGTATAAGACGTTGGTGAGACCGCATTTAGGGTATTGTGTTCAGTTCTGGGCATCATGTTATAGGAAAGAGTCAAGAGTGTTTTATTGTCATATGCACCGGATGGGACAATGACATTCTTACTTGCTGCAGCACAACGGAATATGTGAATATGTAAACATAGTACATAACGGGGTAAGAGAAAAAAAAAATTCAATAAATAACAAATATAGTGCAATAATAATTTAATCTTTGCAGTTCAGAGCTCAGAGCTTATTTGTTGGCGTGTTTAATAGCCTGATGGCTGTGGGGAAGAAGCTGGTTCTGGTTCTGGTTGATTACTGCGCAAACACCTCATCAGTGGTTATCTCGCCAGGTCGGAGTGAGTAGAGCAGTGATTAAATTTTGAAGTGGGCCTTTTTGACCAAGTTGAGGAGATCTAGTTGCTCAATCCCCTTTTTAGATGACGTAACATCGGGAGCAGCATGTGTGTTGGGTGGTAACATATTCCATTCCCTTATCGTCCTTGGGTAAAGGGAATATTGGTAGCAAAGTTTATTGAAATTTAGCGAGTTGATGATGTAGGGACCGTTATTTTGTCTTGTTTCATGGTAGTTGGTGCTCTGGGATGACGGGAGATTTGATGGCGTGATTTTGTGAACCTCATTGTAAATTGCAATAAGTCTTAGCCTGATTCTGCGGAGCTCTAGGGTATCCCATCCGAGAGAAGTCAGCATATTATTCACGCTTGATTTGCGCTTGTAGTCATTACATACAAAGCGGGCTGCTCGGCGTTGTACCTTCTCCAGGGTGATCTTGTTGTTGTGGTTGAAAGGATCCCATACGACTCCACAATACTCCAATTTGGGCCTGACCAAGGACTTGTAGGCATTCTCTTTGACAGATGTACTACATGTGTGAAAATTTCTCGAGAAGACCGAGAGTTCTATTTGCCTTGATTAGACACGATTAATATGCGTCGCCCAACTTAAATCTTAAATCTTTGCTTAATTTGACTCCTAGATGTGGGTGATGGTCGACAGCAAGCAATGTATGGCTACCCATGTTGTATTCGGATAAGTGGTTTGATCTTGTGTGAGACATACATGGTATGACATTTGGTTGTATTGAATGACATCTGCCAGGTTTTCCCCACTCACAGAGAGCATCCAGATCCTTCTGTAAGGACAAGCTGTCTTCTGGTGTTTTAATCTCTCTATAAATTATGGCATCATCTGCGGTCAAACTCTGGACGAAACTGCATTTGGAATGTCATTGATATACAGTAGGAAGAGCAATGGACCCATGACAGTCCCCTGTGGTACACCTGAAGTCACAGAAGTTTCAATAGACGTCTCTCCCTCCAAGAGAACTCGCTGGTGTCTCCTTGTCAAAAAGATCTCAATCCATTTAAAGAGGTTGCCGTCTATTCCTACATGGTTGAGCTTGCACAGGAGCTGCTTATGGGGAACCTTATCAAAAGCCTTTCTGAAGTCTAATATCAGGTCAGTCTAGCCCTTGTTATCGAGTGACCTGGCTAGATCATCGATGAGTCCCGGCAGTTGTGTTTCACATGATCGACCCTGTCTAAAGCCATGTTGGTGGTTTGTTAGTACCTTGTGGAAGTCAATATGGTCCATAATATGTCGGTGGATTATATGTTCATGAATCTTGCATGGTATGGAGGTCAGTGAAACTGAGCGATAATTTGCAGGATTTATCCTATCTCCTTTTTTATAGATGGGGACAATGTGAGCATTCAGCCAATCTACTGGGAGGTCTCCACTATCCACAGACTTCTGAAAAATCTTTTGGAAGACTGGAGCTAAGCTTGCTGCACAATTCTTTAAAACTCTGGCTGGTATCTGGTCTGGCCTTGATGCCTTTTTTGGTTTTATTTCTACCAATAATTTCTGCACCCCGTTCGTTGTTACCTTAAGATCTGCAATTTTTGGAGCTTGTTGTGAGTTCAATGACGGGAATTCATCTAGGTTTTCTTAAGTAAAAACCAAACAAAACTGCTGGTTTAACACTTCGGCCTTGTCTGCTGCCAAAGAAACTGTCCGCCCCATCGATGTAAGGCTTGAGATTCCACATACTTCCTGGCTCATTTTCTTGATGTAATTCCAGAAAGGCTTTGTGTCTTCTGATTTTAAACTTTCCCCTATCACATCGTGGATGTATTCTTGATGCGCTTTCCTGATTTGTCTGTCAATTGAACGCCAACATTTCTTGAAATCTGTCCATGCGGAAGTTGACCCAGATTTTCTTGCTCTGTTATAAAGCCTTTTTTTCCTTAACTGCACGCCTAATTGATGAATTTACCCACGGTAAATTATATCTGATGGAACACATTTTTGATGAAATAAAACAGTCCATGGCCCCGACAAGAACTTGTTTAAAATCTAACCACAGCGTGTTTATGTCTGTTGCTGCCACATAATCTCCTGTTAATTTCTCATTCAATTCTGATATGAGTTGATCTATGGAAGAGAAATCTGCCTTTTTGTAGAGGAAAATCTTCCTTCTCGGGGTCTAACTGCTTTGGCTGTCATCTTGGCTTCCTGAACCTGGACGTTACAGTTTTCAGGCTCCTGTACCTTCTTCCTGATGGCAATAGTGAAACGAGTGTGTGACCAGGATGGTGTGGGTCTTTGATGATTTTAGCTGCCTTTTTGAGGCAGTGACTACGATAGCTCCCTTCGACGGTGGGGAGGTCAAAGCCGGTGATGGACTGGGCAGTGGTCACAACTTTTTGTAGTCTTTTCCGCTCCTGGACGTTCAAGTTGCCGAACCAGGCCACGATGCAACCTGTCAGAATGCTCTCTACACTGCACCTGTAGAAGTTTAGGAGAATCCTCTTCGACATGCCGAATCTTCGTAATCTTCTCAGGAAGTAGAGTCACTGATGTGCCTTCTTTATAATTACATCGGTGTCCTGGGTCCAGGAAAGATCTACGGAAATATGCACGCCCAGGAATTTGAAGTTTTTGACCCTCTCCACCATCGTCCCATTGATGTGAACAGGATTGTGGGTCCTCATCCTTCCCCCACCAAAGTCCATAATCAGTTCCTTGGTCTTACTGGTTGAGAGCCAGGTTGTTGTCCTGGCACCATTTGGTCAGTCGGTCGATCTCACTTCGATACTGTGACTCATCCCCATCTGTGATTCGTCCAACAACAGTGGTGTCGTCGGCGAACTTGATGATGGAGTTCGCATTATGTCCGGCTACACAGTCATGGGTACAGAGTGAGCTAAGCAGGGGGCTGAGCATGCAGCCTTTAGTTGCTCCCATACTAATTGTTACTGAGGATGAAGTGTTTCTGCCAATTCAAACAGACTGTGGTCTGTGGATGAGGAAGTCGAGGATCCAATTGCAGAGGGATGCGCAGATGTTGTCAAGTTGGATAGGGTACAGAGAAGATTTACGAGGATGTTGCCAGGACTAGAGGGTCTGAGCTATAGGGAAAGGATGAGCACGCTGAGATTCTATTCCCTGGAGCTAAAGAGGCCATCCTATTTTGGCAGCTAACCAGTGGTTTGCATCTTGCAGTGCAGCCTCTGTATTTCTGTTCATGAAGTCTTCTGCGGACAGTGGTCATTGACAAATCCACACCTGACTCCTGAGAGTATTTTTGATCTGTTGGACAGGTGTTTGGGGATTATTCTTTATTATAGAGAGAATTCTTCTGTCATCAGCTGTGGAGGTCTTCCTTGGCCTGCCAGTCCCTTTGCGATTGGTAAGCTCGCCAGTGCTCTCTTTCTTCTTAATGATGTTCCAAACAGTTGATTTTGGTAAGTCTAAGGTTTGGCTGATGTCTCTAACAGGTTTATTCTTGTTTCTCAGCCTCATAATGGCTTCTTTGACTTTCATTGGCACAACTTTGGTCCTCATGTTGATAAACGACAATAAAAGTTTCCAAAGATGATGGATAGACTGGAGGAAAGACAAGATGCTGAGAGCTCTCTTATACCTGTAGTAAGGAGGCATTTAAACACACCTGAGCAATTATGCATGTGAAGCCATGTGTCCCAAACATTATGGTGCCCTGAAATGGGGATCTATGTATAAACACAGCTGTAATTTCTACATGGTGAAACCAAAATGTATAAAAAGAAAAGAAAATCTGACAATGTGCACTTTAACCACATGTAATTTTTTTCTATTACAAATCTCAAATTGTGGAGGACAGAGGCAAATAAGTAAATGATGGGTCTTTGTCCCAAACATTATGGAGGACACTGTAGGTTAAAGGTGAAGGGGAAAAGATTTATTAGGAATCTGAGGGGTCACCTGTTCACACAAAGGTTGGTGGGTGTATGGAATACGCTGCCGGAAGCTGGGACTATCCCAACGATTGAGCAGCAGTTAGACGGATACATGGATAGGACAAGTTTGGTGGGATATGGACCAAACGCAGGCTGGTGGGACTAGTGTAGCTGGGACATGTTGGCCGGTGTGGTCAAGTTGGGCTGAAGGTCCTGTTTTCACACTCTATCATTCTGACTCTATGACTCTAATCATGTATAGTCTTTTCTTTGACTGGACAACATACAACAAAAGGATTTTCACCGTGACTCACCGTGTGGGCAAGGTGGTCCTACCGTGCCTCACACACGTGACAATAAGAAACTAAACCAATCTCGTGCACCTCCTCCAATGTCGTTCTTTGCATTAGGTACTCAGTAGCATCCTCTTCACAGGTGAGACCAAATGTAGACTAAGCAATTTGTCTTGCTGAGCAGGTGTGCTCAGTCCACAATGAAACCGCCCTAAAAAAAATTCTGGATTCCTGCTTAATTTACCATCTAATCATTTTTCACACTTTGCCCTACTTAAAGGTCAGGGATGGAAACCGATCAAAAATATAGTAAGCGCAGGAGGAAATTGGAAAAGGGTTTATTGCATGTCATCTCGTTTGATTTTGATCGCCTATCTTTTGTCCACTTCAGCATTCGTGGAGATTATAACCACAGTGCCTTCACCTTGAAAGCCTGTGGTTACTCAGTCAGTCTTTGTTTTGTCAACTGCAATTCTGGATCACTTCTTATATCACTGAAAACTGGCTCTATTGCAATTGCAGGTTTGAACTGTTGAGTTTTCCAAGTCCGTTTCTATAACTGCTTTTTTTTTTTAAACTGAATATATTGTGATCACTATTCCCCTGATTTTCTCCTACTTGATTTTACATTTAGTTGCAGCACTGCCTCATTTCTCATTTCACTACTGATGTTTTTTTGATACCTGACATACAATTGATGAAGATAAACAACAGATTATGTCTGTTCTTGTTTATAATGTAATGTTATTATATTGTGTTATTTAATGTTCTTTAAAACATTAAATCAAATTAGATTTAGCACTTTTAAAAGACTACCCTTGCCAACTTCCTTTTCATTGACCGACCCAACGCTGAAGTTGTGGCAAATTCACCAAAGCTACTCCACTTTGATATGATTTTGAAGTGGCTATAACTTTCTAACAGACGATGTTTCGGGTCGAGACCTTTCTTCAGACAAGAAGGGCCTTGACCCAAAACATTACCCATTCGTTTCTCCAGAGATACTGCTTGTCCCGCTGAGTTTCTCGAGCATTTTGTGTCCATCTTCAGTTTAAACTAGCATCTGCAGTTCCTTCCTACACAGGTCACTTTTAAGGCTTGGGATTGGACAGAGAAGTCTTCTCAATCTGGTTTTCCCACTGTCATTTTCAAAGAGGAATGTGCCCTGAAGTTTCACATTTAATTTACTGATTGCAGTGGTAAGACTAAAAATGCAATAACCATGTAGAATGCACAGGAATAAAATCAGACCTGTGAAGTTTACACTGCTTTAAAAAAAATGAGGACTAGTTTGGAACATATGTAGTCAAACTATGATGGTTGGATAGGGGCCACTTTTATCATAAAATGCTGTGGTTAATTTAATAATATACTGGACCAGGTATGGACCCATTGGGTCCCGTCCCCCAAGGCAATATTCCACCCGTCCCATAGCCCCCAACTGAGCAGACGAGCCTGAGGGGTTCCGGTTGTGACGCCAGAGATCCCCGTTGTGACGAGAGTCATGGCAACCCTACATCAACTGCGCCTCGCCATCCCTCTTCCTACCCCTATCCTCCATTCCCCCTCATCCCTAGCACTTCCTCTTCACCCTCCCTCTTCTTTCCCCTCTCCTCCTCCCCTCCCCACTCCCTCCCTCACTTCTCTTTCCCCCTCTCCTTTCCCCTACCCTCAGTCACTCCCTGCCTCCATAACCCCTCTCCCCTCCCTACCCCCCTCCTCTCCCTCTATCTCCCTGTTCCCCCTCTCCTCACCTCCCCTATTCCACACCCCCACTCTCCCTCCTCACCTCCCCCACTGCCCTCCTCTCCCTCTATCCTCCTCCCCCACTCTCCCTCCTCACCTCCCCCACTTTCCTCTCCCTACCGCCCTCCTCTCCCTCTACTCCCCTGCTCCCCACCCCTCAACTCCCACCTATCCCACCCCCACAATGAAAATCGCGATTAAAAAAAAAAAATGAAACCTTCCCACTATCCCACCGCACACAATGAAAATCGTGATTTTTTTTTTAATGAAACCTCCCCCCTATCCCAACCCCCACAATGAAAATCGCGATTTTTCTTTAAAATAACCATAACAGAATGCTAGCTGTTAATGAAAACGTAAGATCTTGATTAAAACTGCATTTTTTATGAAAATCGCTATTTTTTAATGTAAATGCGATTCGGAATCCCATTGTTACGTCGATGAACGCGGCTGACGGGCTGGGCAAATGTTTTTTTGTAAATCTTAAACTGACAATAACTCGTTAATTATCACATAAATCCGAACTAAGCTTGTTTCATTTACATCCTAGGACAATGGTGAGAAAGACGGGCCAAAAAAAGTGACGCTATCATGTACTGTTTTGCACACACGCACACGCACACACACACACACTCACACTCACACTCACACTCACACTCACACACCACCACCACCCCCCCCCCCCCCGCCCCCCAAAGTTGAAGGAGGGAGAGGGCCGCTGGCCTGGAGCAGCAGTGAAATGAAAGGGAACTTACCCGTGGAGGCGCATGAAGTGAGGAAAAAAAGATGGCGGTCCTAAAGGCCGCGCTGAGGACCCGTGGGATGTCCATTTGACGCCAGTCAAGTGAAGATGGGAGAGGTGGGGCAAGTGGGGGCGCTGTTTTATTTTCTTAAGTTAAAAATGTCAATAATGTAAAATATAACATCAATCTGAACGAAACTTGATACAACACACCACAGGTCAATTGTGAGTACAAAAATTGTGGTGCAAAAATTGTGGCGCTGTCGTGTACTGTTTTGGCGTAGTTCAGGCTACAGGCCAAGAAATCACAGACAGACAGACTCACTCACTAACAAACAAGATGAGAGTTTTAGTTATATACTAGACCAAGTGCAGACCCGTTGGGCCTGGACACCGAACGTGCGTTTGCGGGGGGGGAGGGGCTGTGGCATCACACTAACCACCCCCTTTCCTCCAAAGCACGGAATCCTGCACCCACAAACACACACACTCATCACACCCCTTGATATTATATTAATTTTTTAATTCGCTTCTTTTATCCCATCTCCACCCTATCCACTGATGAATAGCCCTCACCTCTCAGGTGCGTCTAGAGGGGGGGGGGGGCATAGAGACAAAATTTAATGTTAGATTTAAAAAATTTGAAGAGGGATGGAGGTGGGGGGAGAGAAAGGTTGGGAGAGGAGGGGGAGGGAGGAGAGGGGTGTAGAGAGGAAGGAGAGGATGAGGGAGAAAGGTGAAGGGGGGGGTTGGAGCGGGCGTGCATGAGTTGAGCCGCGGGCTGTGAAGAGAGAAGGGCAGAGAGAGAGAGAGAGAGAGAGTGGAGAGACAGAGAGACTGGTACACAAAAAAAAGCTGGAGAAACAGCGTGTGCAGCAGCATCTATGGAGCGAATGAAATAGGCAACGCTTTGTGCAGAAGCCCATCCTCAGATGGTTTTTTCCTGAAACGTTTCCTATTTCCTTTGATCCATAAATGCTGCTGCAGCCGCTGAGGTTACACAGCTTATTTTTGTGTACCTTTGATTTTCCAGCATCTGCAGTTCCGTCTTAAAGACAGAGAGACTGTTGGTGGGATGTTTTCCCAAAGTGCGTTTGCGGGAGGGGGGGGGGGGGGCTGTGGCATCACACACACTAACCACCCCCCAAACACACTCGGCGGGAGGGGGGAGAGGAAGACGGGGTGTGGAGAGAAGAGGAGAGGGGGAGGAGGAAATGGGAGAGATTGGTGAGGTTGAAGAGAGTAGGGTGGGGGAGGAGAGTGGGGGAGGAGAGTGGGGAGTGGGAGGAGAGCGGGGAGGGCAGAAAGGGGGGAGGGGATGTTAGAGGTGGAGAGGGGGGATGAGGGGAAGGGGAGAGGAGTAGGTGGAAGAGAGGGAGGGGGGAGGGAGAGAGGTGGGGGGGAAGGGGAAGAGTTGGGAGTGAGGGGTTGTGGGGAGTGGTGCAAGAGAGAGGGGAAGGGGTGGGGGGAGATGGGGGTGAAGAGGGGTGGTGGAGGGGTAAGAGAGGGGGTTGGAGGGGAGGGAGGGGGAGAGAAGAGTGGGGAGGGAGAGTGGAAGTAGGAGGGGTATGGACAGTCGGGGTGGGGAGAGAAGAGGGGAGAGGGAGACGGGGTGTGGAGAAGAGGAGAGGGGGAGGAGGAAAGGAGAGATTGGTGAGTGAGAAGAGAGCAGGGTGGGGGAGAGGGAGGGGTAGGAGAGTGGGGAGTGGTAGGAGAGCGGGGAGGGCAGGAAGGGTGGAGATGGGGGAGGGGATGTTAGAGGTGGAGAGAGGGGATGAGGGGAAGGGGAGAGGAGTAGGGGGAAGAGAGGGAGGGGAGGGAGGAGGAGAGGAGAGAGGTGGGGGAGGGAGAGTGGAAGTAGGAGGGGTAGGGACAGTCCATCTGTTCCCCATTCCCTATCACCCCCAATCCTCTTTCTCTATTCCCACACACGTGACGACGCCCTTTGACACAGGCTGCGGGGGTGGGGGGGAGGGGCTGCGGCTGGGGCTGCTGCAAAGGCATATGTAAATGTATCCATTCCGATTTGTCATCTGTGAGCATTGGGCATTGTGACATCACAAAACGGAACCTTCATTAACATTTTATTGCTGAGAGTTGATTTTTTAACATTTTGAAATTTCCCCATTCCCTATCACCCCCACACACGTGACGACGCCCTTCGACACAGGATGTGGGGTTGTGGGGGAGGGGCTTGTGCTGGGGCTGCTGCAAAGGCATATGTAAATGGATTCATTCCGATTGGAGATCTGTGAGCATTGGGCATTGTGACATCACACAACGGAATCTTTAATAACATTCTATGGCTGAGATGTTTTTTTAAACATTTTGTAATGTTTGGGTGGGGGTGGGGGTGGTGGAGACGTATTTTATTTTAAAAAGTACATAAACACGGCCAAATTTAATCAGTAGTGGCTATTCGTAAAGATATATATAATCTTTTTAGAAATCGTAAAAAATATCTGCGTTTCTGCGTGCTGTGTGGGCCTATGGCGGTATCAAAGGGGAATTTTGACGCCGGACGGACGGATGGCAGCCACAGAGTTTTATATAATAGATAGACCAAATGCAGACCCGTTGGGTCTGTACCTCCAAAGCACGGTTGCGGGGTGTGAATCTGGCACCCACAAACACACACGGTCATCACACCCCTTGATATTATCTTAATATTTTAATTTTCTTCTTTTATCCCATCTCCACCCTATCCACTGACGAATAGCCCTCACCTCTCAGGTGCATCTCGAGGGGGGGGGGGCAGAGAGAGAAAATTTAATGTTAGAAAAAAAAATTGTGAGGTGGTGGAGGAGGAGGGTTGAGAGGAAGGGGGTGAGGAAGGTGAGGTGAGAGGAGGGTGAGAGAGGAGAGGGGTGGAGAGAGGAAGAAGAGGATGGGGGAGAAAGGTGAAGGGGGTGGGTTGGAGCAGGCGTGCATGAGTCGAGCCACGGGCTGTGAAGAAAGAAGGGCAGAGAGAGAGAGAGAGAGAGGGGAGAGACAGATAGACTGGTACACACAATAAAACTCGTGAAACACTGCGGGTGCAGCAGCATCTATGGAGTGAATGAAATAGGTCGGGTCAGACGGGTTTTTTCCCGAAACGTTGTCTATTTCCTTTGATCCATAGATGCTGCTGCACCCGCTGAGGTTATACAGCATTTTTTTGTGTACCTTTGATTTTCAAGCATCTGCAGTTCTGTCTTAAAGACAGAGAGACTTGGCGGGCTGTTTTCCCAACGCGCATTTGCGGGAGGGGGGGGGGCTGCGGCATCACACTCACACTAACCACCCCCCAAACACAGGCGGGGGGGAGGGGTGGAGGAAGACGGGGTGGAGAGGGGAGAGGGAGACGGGGTGGGGAGAGAAGAGGAGAGGGGGAGGGAGGGGAGAGGGGGAGGAGGAAAGGGGAGAGATTGGTGAGGGAGACGAGAGCAGGGAGGGGGAGGAGAGTGGGGAGTGGGAGGAGAGCGGGGAGGGCAGGAAGGGGGGAGAAGGGGGGAGGGGATGTTAGAGGTGGAGAGAGGGGATGAGGGGGAGGGGAGAGGAGTAGGGGGAAGAGGGAGAGAGGGAGGGGGAGGGAGAGAGGTGGGGGAGGGAGAGGGGAAGAGTGGGGAGTGAGGGGCAGAGGGGTAGCGGGGAGTGGTGCAAGAGAGAGGGGAAGTGGGTGGGGGGGAGATGGGGGTGAAGAGGGGTGGTGGAGGGGGAAGAGAGGGGGTGGGAGTGGAGGGAGGGGGAAGAGTGGGGAGGGAGAGTGGAAGTAGGAGGGGTAGGGACAGTCCATCTGTTCCCCATTCCCTATCACCCCCAATCCTCTTTCTCTATTACCACACACGTGACAAAGCCCTTCAACACAGGCTGTGGGGTTGGGAGGGAGGGGCTGGGGCTGGGGCTGCTGCAAAGGCATATGTAAATTAATCCATTCCGATTGGACATGTGTGAGGATCGGGCATTGTGACATCACACAATTGAAACTTCACTAACATTCTATGGCTGAGAGCTGTTTGTTTAACATTTTGAAATGTTGGGGTGGTGGGGGGGAGAAGTTTTTTTTTAAAAAGTGTACATAAACACGACGAAATTTAATCAGGAGTGGCTATTCGTAAAGAAAAATGAAATATCTTTCGAAATTGAAAACAATATCGGCATTTCTGCGTGCGGTGTGGGCGTAGGGCGGTATCAAAGGGGCTGGGTGGCACAAGCAGGCGGACGGACGGATGGACGGATGGCAGCCACAGAGTTTTATATAGCACAGAGTTTTATATAATAGATAGATATGGAGGAGGTGAATAGGGGACTGAAGAGGGAGAGTGAGATGCGTTCACATAGATATATGTCTCTGGCTGTTTATAGAGTCGTAGTGCTATACAGCATGAAAATAGACCCTTCAGCCCAACTTGTTCATGTAGACCAAGTTACATGGATAGGACAGGTTTGGAGGGATTTGGACCAAGCGCAGGAAAGTGGGACAAGTATAGCTGGGACAATGATGGCCGGTGTGGGCAAGTTTGGCCGAAGGGCCTGTTTCCACTGTATCACTCCATGACTCTAAGTTGTCATTTCTGGGTTGGTCCCATTTGCCTGAATTTGCCTATATCCCTTGAAACTCTTCCTATCAATATATCTGTGCAAATGTCTTCTGAATCTCCCAGCGAAAGCTGGTATAAGATAATTAAATTAGAAATATGAACATTTCATTTTTTAATCATTGAGATACAAGCTAGAGACACCAAAAGAAAACGGTCTTGTTAATGGGAACAGTGACTAGTGTCGATTTTAAAGATGAACGTGTATTGTTCATTGTCTCAATGCACACGCGATTTGTAATAATATTGTTACTTTCAGCTGTATTGCATTTCTTCACATTGATGATTCTTTTTGTTGTTTTTTCTCTCCAAACTATCAACTCCTTGTATAATTTAAAAGTTCTGCATGGATCATTTCTCAATCTTTTAAACTAGAGGGAATGCACACATTTAGACCGCACATTACATAAACTATTTATTTTATCGTTCTTTCCTTGCACCTGTTCTGCTCCATTACTAGATTGTAAGTAAAGCAGCTTTCAAAGATGTGCAGACATGGCTTTCATTTTCCACTATCCCGCTGTCATGATGTTTCCTTTTTTTTGCTCTACTTATCAATCTGTCCAGAATTATCACCAACTGTACTTCCTACCTTTGGCCATCCACTAAACTCCTGCATTATTTTCTACTCTGTTCCATTTTCTACTATTGTACTTCCTTTCGGTTCTCCCTACAACATCACTTGCTCTGTCTGAGGACTGTGAAAGTTCAACCGCAATCTGTCTCCTACTTCTCTTTTTGCTCTTGCTCCTTTCTCATTTCTCTTCTTCCTTTTCTTCCCCGCTCACACAACTATTCTCACTGGCTCTTCCTTCTTTCTCATTATTATTGTTTGTCAAATTTGACCATTTTAATAAGATGATTAGAAAATACATGTCTCCTCTTTTAAAATATTAATTGTTGTTTTTACTTTCAATATTTCAGATTTTGTTCTTGCTGAAGTAATTCTAAGATTAAATGCTAGAAGCTGAAGTAAACAATTACATTGATACTTTGTTTAATAAGGAACTGCAGATGCTGGAAAATTGAAGGTAGACAAAAATGCTGGAGAAACTCAGCGGGTGAGGCAGCATCTATGGAGCGAAGGAAATAAGCAACTTTTGGGTCGAGACCCCTCCCCAGACCGACACATTGATGCTGTTGATTGAACAGTACTGAGACAGTCAGGAAAACTAAACATGCGGAATCCTCAGCCTGTTGCATCCAAATTTAACTCTGAGTCGAAGTACAAGTACAGGTCTGACCATAAATATTTGGGGTGTGGAGCCATATCACCTTTTCCATTTCTAATGTTTATGATTACACACCTTCCATCTCCTCCAAGAAGAAGTTATCTGTCCTATCAAATCCTCATATCATTTGAAAAATGTGTATTGGATCATACAATCTTTTAAACTAGAAGAATACACACCAAATTTGTGCAACCCATTCCAAACTTCAAACTTTTAAATCCCTGGTGCCATTCTGGGGAATCTTCGTTTTCTGCAAATCCCATATGAAATGGTGGGACAGGTAAAATTTTTAAATGGAAAAAGTACTTTGTTGAAATACAGAATTTGGCACATTCTGACAAACATCTGCAGTTCCGTTACCTATTTCTTTAACTGGGATACATTAAAGTAAGCCGCAGGACAGCCTATAGCAAATACACTTCCATTTTGCAGCCAAAGAGAGTTTACTGTGTTGGAAATCAGTTCTCGGAGCACTAGAATTTTTTCTCAAAATTATGTTCAATGTCAAGAGGCCTTTGAAAAAAATGTATTAATTCGTGGGATACTGTCCATTCCTTGTTCAGAATTTCAAGGTGAGCTGCTTTTTTGAACCACTGTGGTCCATGCATGTGATTGTGCTTTTACATGAGTGTTGTGAGGCAGGTTCCAGGATTTAGATCCAGCAATAATGAAGCTACTGTAATTTCTGTACAAACGAAGATGGTATGGCAGGTGGAGCTTTTGCTACTCAAGTTGCCATAATGTAGTGGAGGCCATGGGTTGGATGTTGGTGCTGTGAAAGCTTGGTCAAGTTGTTTATCTGGTTGTTAATGGTTTTATTGTTCATTGAACCTCGCTGTGCGCACACAGGTTTCTTATCCAGAGCAACACACGGTGCGTCAAAATTTCTTGCTTTGGATTGTTGGCTCTGTGGGTAAATGAAAAGTATTATATGCGTTAATCTTGTTCCTTGCTTGGAGTGGTAAGTAGAAGAATTGGAACGCACGTTCCAAATTCCTTGTCAATTCTCCTCTTCACAAAGAAGTTGCAAAAATAGTCTGAAGTAATTTTCTACCTCTTGGAAAGTTGCTCAGAATTCATTTTTGCAAACTTCATGTCAGTATGAAACTAATTCGTGCATGGTCACCCATTCACAGCAGTAAAATATTGTATGTTATGATCATTCCCCCAAATCAAAATGGAACCAAAATGAAGGTTATTAATTTGGATTGATTCAGTTTAAAGTATTACCTGCTCCCCAATGTGACTTGCATTCTGGAATGTCCTGATTAACTAGGAGAAATAGTCTAGAATAGCAACAGCATGTGATTTTGTGCTGCATTAGGTCACTGTAGCATCCATGAATAACATTTTGTTATACTGAATGTCAGAGGGCTAATGTTCTGTATAAATGAGTCTCTACTGCTGGTATAACAGAAACATTTATTTCAAAGACACTGCCACACAGTGTTAGCTTTGCCTGGGCCCACAGGAGGTTATGTGTATGAACTATTCAACTTGATGAGTTTCAGTCGAAGAGCTCCTCTAGGCGGCCTAATTAAAACCAGGCTCATGTTGGGGGCCCTTAACTCTGGTTCTTATTTGGCCCACTCCTTGTGTCAGAAGTCAAGTCCCACGAGAAATGTGAAGTTCATTATGGAGTCATGAGGTTGTTTAACTTTTTTTTCCCCTTCCAGTCTGAATAAATGTGTTTCAGGTTTTTGGCTGGCATTTTATCTGTGAGTAAGATTCCTTACAGACACCCGAGGGACAAAATGCCCTGAAACAACATGATTCCCAAGCCTCCAAAACATTAATCTAAATAATGAAGTAAAATGAACAGACCAGAGGAGTAGAAAAGCTGAATTTACCTTTATGAGCAATCTACGTATTTATATTATTTAAATGGGAAATTTAGCACTGTGAGGCTCACTAAAACTTAATCTATATTTTGCTCTCATGAATAGATCTGTATAGTTTCACTTTTAAGCATAATGTTATTTTGTTAATTTCTTTTTATTTAACTGTTCCATTCTTCTTGGCTTGATAAATGTTACATTTTTTTATTTGTCAAATGTCTAGCCATCACATTGGGTACATTTGGGTATTCCATGCTAAAACGGTCTTTGTGTTTTACAAGCGACTTGGATGCAGTTTAATAGCGATGCATTTATCCAGATGTTAAAGTTTTTCCAAACAGTTTGCATTTTGTCGTCATTTGCTTCAACGTCTCAAAGAATTTGACCTTTTCTGTACGAATCTACCCAATTTTAATCACTTTGGTGAATGAACTAGATTACAGTTGATGCGTTCATGAATAAACAGAGAAAATCTCAGCATTTTAAGTTGACTTATTTTCAGTTCCATCTGTTTATGTCTTGCACAATGTCAGCTAAACCTCAGCATTGCAGATGTTCCAATCTCTGGCTTTTGCTAGGGTAACATTCTGCAGCAGCACTCTGGCCTCCATACCTGAGTCATTAATCATCTGGCCCTCCACATTTCTACTAACCCTGAGGGATTCTGTAGCTGAGTAATCGGTGTTGTCGGTTTGTTACCCAAAAGAAACAGGAGGGAAGGAGAAATTAGCCCTAAAATTCTGCATATGTTGTTTGTTCATCTTCTATTGACACAGTTTGAATTAGGACATATCAAAGTGCAGTTTAAATCAGGCTTTGACAAATAATGCAGCAATTATGCGTTATGATAGTTTTCCTTGTTTGTCTCTGTGACTACAAAATTGTGGCGCAGAAAGTGTCTTGTACATTTTAAATAGACTGCTTAGTGCTTATGAAATTCTGTTGTTGGTGAAGGGACATGTAACTGTTAATGAATATGACTGCACTGAAAATCTTCATCTTACTTTTATAAACACGAACCGTGCAATACTTTCAATACCTCCCTCGTGTACGTGTTGGTGCTAAGTGCTAATGATCCCTGTAGGATTGGTAAATTGGTTGAATGATTTTGGTACTTTTAACTTGACTACTAAAACATGAGGCAGAACTGGAAAGCAGCCAGTGATTGACAGCACAAGAAAAGCAATCATTATGTGGATTGAGAACTCTGGCCAAAGGGTCATGTGATCTAATAGATTCAGTACTTATTACTCCTAGGTATTTCAAATATTTAAATTGGGCATCAAAACATGTTTAGTACTTGAGAATCAATCTAATATGAAAAAAAGAGAAAAAATATGTACATTTTGTTCAAAAATATATGACTTTGTTTTTACCATCGTCTGTTCGACTGTTACCACCAAATCAATAATCTTTAAACTGAAACATGGGAAATATTTTTTTATTTAAAGTTTTTACTTTGGCCAGGGAAGCTTTAACATTTCAAATTGGTTTATAATTGAATGAAAGAGCAATTGGGAGGAGAGTTTTAAAATAAATTATCAATTATTTAGGATTTGTTGAAGGGACCAATCAGATTATGGGGAGGGTATGGGGAAATGTACACTAAATCTGCAAGAAAGGTTGAAGTCTGCAAAAGTGTGTGACTGGGGATTTATACAACTAACTCTACAACATGCCACAGTTTGAAACTTCTGTGAGAAGATATAATACACTGTTTTCATTGATGAGCAGATTCTGGAAAGAATTTGCTTCAATACCACAAATGAAGATTTAATTGGCTAATGATGTAGATTAATCTCTAGTTCTATGGCTATCCTTACTGCACTGACTACTGTGGAACTGCTAAAATCTCAGGTGCTGATGGTGCTACATCCCAGCTTATTGTCATTTATATTCGGTCATAATCAATATTGAAAACTTAAATATCTGTTTTACTAAAACAGTTAAGTAGACCTTTGGCCACCCTGCTGGTATACTAGTTCAGACCACTTCACCACACAGTTCATCTTTTATCTTCTGTATATGCCTGAACCAGCAGTTAGTTACCTCAATGATGCAGTTCAGCATTTTTTGCTACTGGGAGGACTATTGTGTAAGAAACTTTATCCATATGATATATGTGTAGTTCGTGGAAGGGGCATAACAAACCTGGATACAGGTACAGCCCGCAGTGAAGAAAGCTAATGGCATGTTGGCCTTCATAACAAGATGAGTTGAGTATAGGAGCAAAGAAGTGCTTCTGCAGTTGTACAGGGCCCTAGTGAGACCACACCTGGAGTATTGTGTGCAGTTTTGTTCTTCTAATTTGAGGAAGGACATTCTTGCTATTGAGGGAGTGCAGTGTAGGTTCACAAGGTTAATTCCCGGGATGGCGGGACTGTCATATGATGAAAGAATGGAGCGACTCGGCTTGTATTCACTGGAAGTTAGAAGGGTGATAGGGGATCTTATGGAAACATATAAAATTATTAAGGAATTGGACACGCTAGATGCAGGAAACATGTTCCCTATGTTGGGGGAGTCCAGAACCAGGGACCATAGTTTAAGAATAAGGGGTAAGGCATTTAGAGCTGAGATGAGGAAAATCTTTTTCACACAGAGTTGTGAATTTGTGGAATTCCCTGCCTCAGAAGGCAGTGGAGGCCGATTCACTGGATGCATTCAAAAGAGAGTTAGATAGAACTCTAAGGGCTAGCGGAATCAAGGCGTATGGGGAGAAGGCAGGAATGGGGTACTGATTGTGGATGATCAGCCATGATCACATTGAATGGCTCGAAGGGCCAAATGGCCTACTCCTGCACCTATTGTCTATGTATCTATAATATCTTAAGTGTACATATACCATTTACATGTTTTTTCTAATTTTATTTAGAAATACTATTCACAATAATATATTCAGAATCAAGAAGCTAAGAGACATTGCAGGGGTAGAGAGAATCTACACAATTACACAATTGGTATTCTTTCATCAGTATAGGGTGATAAATGTGCTGCATTCACAGCTTTGAGAACCCATAAGATGCCACATCTCCATTGATAAGCCGTTTCTGCAAAAACAGTTTGCCTTAGTGCACAGCAGGACTGAAACAGTCAGTATTGCTGATTTGATACTATAGAATTTGTCAGTAGTGTCCTCTCATCTCGACACTACCATCTGAAGCAGTAATTATTTCAGAGCAAAAGTTGAGATTTTCAAAGCTAGAGTTTTATATTGTGTTAGATTTCCTTTACTTTCCAGAACCTAATGTTCTGCTTCTGTACAATGTTGTACTGTACAAAGAACAAAATAAGAAATTTGACACTGGCAGCCTATTAGAAGATATGTTTGCACATATTCAGTGCCCAAAACTGCTTGTTTTGCATACTGTTTTATAACATTGCGTTGCCATAAGATTCTGGCAAGGCATTGGGAAAAATATTTTGCAAACCATTCGTGCATCTGATGGAAACTTTCAAATAGGCCTTGTGCATTTGCTGAGCTTTTCCTAGAGATTGCATTTTATTAACTCTAACCACCTCCTCCCTTCTCCCAACACATCTGTTTTCTATAATAAAATTGATGATTACACTTTCCAAAGAGCATGCAGCATGCACTCGATATGTGGTTAATATAAAGACCAACCTGATTGGCTACTGAAAGTCACTATACTAATCTTTGGCAGGAAATAGTTGTGCTGAAGAAAAAAGTTAAATAACCCGAGCCGCGGCAATAATAGGTCGTCCCTGGAGAAAACCTACGACACTGATTGGTTTTAAGATGTGACCTGAGTAGTTAATGCAAGCTTTTATTTTGGCATTTGCTTACAAGATCTTTCAAAAGTTGTATTTTATGTATTTTGTAATATGTTATAATATAAGCTGCTGGTCTGTCCATAAGTATGGAGTTTGTAAATTGACGTCTCTGTGGGTATGAATGCCATTTTTTAAATTCAGTTCCATGCATGTTGCTTGTAAAAGATGAGCAATTTTGCACACTCGAAGTGACTATTTCTGTCAGCAACCTTAATGAGATTGCTCTGAAGAAGCATTCTTTTCAACTAAATAATGTTTACAGGACATGATATTTTCTTTAAAATGTTTGCAGCTTATGATAGCTTTGTGTATTTACTTCATAAATGCCTTAAATGGCATTTTTAAAGAATGCTCAGCTCTGGGTTTTGCAAATTATTTGCCCATTTACAGTAGCTTCATTGCTGAAATATTTGCTTTTGTTACAAAAGCCGCGTAAGCCACAACAAATGCACTTCTTTTGGAAAACATGCAAAAATAAAACATCCATCACAGCATATTTTGGCTATCACGTGTTCTAATTCATTTGAGCTGAAAATTTTATTATTTTAGGCCAGCCGAATGGCATTTGGCTTTTCAGGTTGTGATTGATGCTGGTAAGCTACAATAGTTATCAGTCCTAAGGTGCATGTTGGTCAGCTGCCTTGTTGAACTCGTGCGGTTCTGATAGTTATTGTGCCACCTTCAAAAGTCTTAGATAGGGAATTTTAGATGCAATATATATACAATTAAGAAATGTGTGTGAGAACATTGATGCACATGAACAGGCTCTTTAGCCCATCATGTCTACATGCGGACACAAAGTGCTGGAGTAACCCAGCGGGACAGGCTGCATCTCTGTAGAACATGGATAGGTGACATTTTGAATCTATACTCTTCCCGACTCAAAACATCATTCATCCATGTTCTCCTGAGATGCTGTCTGACCCGCTGAATTACTCTACCATTTTGTGTCTTAATTTGTAAACCAACATCTGCAGTTCCTGTTTCTACATGTCTTCATGCAGTCTTGTCGTTCTCAGGAGTATGTACTAGTTAATAATTTGAGGTTAGTTTATTGTCACATATACTGAGGGTACAGTGAAAAGGTTTGTGTACTAATCAGTCAGTGGAAAGACGATGCATGATTACAATTGAGCCATCCACAGTGTACAGATACACGATAAAGAGAATAACGTGAATAACGTTTAGTGCAACGTAAAGACCGATCAAAGGTAGGCTGGGGGTGTCCAATGAGGTAGATAGCAGCTCAGGACTGCTCTTTAATTGTTAGTAAGATAGTTCAGTTGCATGACATGGGAAGAAACTGTCCCTGAAACAACTCAAAGGACAAAGGACATTTATTGTCACATACACCAATTGGTGCAGTGAAATTTGAGTTACCATGCTGCACACAAATAAGATAAACACAACACTATAGAATTTAACATAAAACATAAAAACATCCCCCCACCGTGGAATCAACGTTTCGCATTGTGAGGGAAGGCGACAAAGTTCAGTCCTCTTCCTCATGCTCACACGTGGTCGGGGCCTATTGAGGCCTCCGCAACGGCAGCCTGATGTTTCGGGCCCTCGAACGGAAGAACACTCTCAGCGGCTTGGAGTTTCCGAATCGGCTGCTTCCTACCGGAGACACGCGGCTCCCGAAGTCCACAGGCCGAGCTGCGCGGAGATTCAACGCTGGCGACCCCGGCAAGGATCCCAGGCTCTGCGATGTTAAAGTCAGTGCCGCCCGTGGCTGGAAGCTCCGCGGTGATAAAGTCGGCAGTCCCAGCACTCTGGAGCTCCAACACGGCGATCCTGGTAAGGCATCGCCCGCTCAGCGATGGAATCCAGTGGCCGTAAAGGCCTCGCCAATCCAGATGGTAGGCCGCGAGGAGGGGGCGAAGATGCGGCTCGGAGGAAAGACGCATCCTCGACCAGGTAGTGACTGACAAATGGTTTCCCCCTTCCCCCTTCCCCCCCACCCCCACATATAAAAGACCACCAAAAACAAACTTTAAGACAGACTAAAAATAACAAAAAGGATGACAGGACAGACAGATGCTGGCGAGGCTGCCACACTCGATGGCGCCACAAGATTGAGAGACAGTTTCTTCCAGGTTGTTATCATGCAACTGCACGATCTTACCAACAACTAGATTGTAGTCCTGAGCTACTATCTACCTCATTGGAGACCCTCGGACTATCTTTGATCGGACTTTAGTGGACATTACCTGGTGGTCTACCATTAATTTGCCTGGTGGAAGCAATTAATGCATGCAATCCAGCCAGCACTGAAAATCCTATTCTGGGTTTTGGTTTCCTCTGAAATGGTTTTGCCCAGATATGCTAGGTTTTGTCAGAATTGGCAGATTCAAGTCAATAGAGCAAGAACCTTGCTGGGCGGCTGTAACATGATTCTGTGCTACATTGTAAGCTGGGATATGGAAATGCTTCTCCATTTCTAAACTTTGCTTGGTATTTCGAAAAGGTGTAAATTCAGATGAGTGGCAAATTATATTCTGCGTAGAATTCATGCTTATGATTGTAAAGTTTGAAATACAAAATACTGCGAAAATAGTTTCATGAGGACTTGAAATTAATTCCTCAACCTATTGATCGGAATTGCTGCATTGCACTTTGTTATTTAGATTATTTGTGAATAGGGATTCCATATATATTTATGATGATAACAATTGCTACAAAGTCTTAATCTACCTTTTTGTACATTTAATTTTTGGAAGTTGATAGATTAATGAGGTATTGGAAGATGGAGTTTGTTTTACAATTTAAGAGTTGACATTTAGAATTATGCTAACATCCAAACAAAATTTAGTCCAAAATTATTATTTTTTTCTTCCGGTAAATTATCTGTTTCTTTAAAATTTGTGCCTGAACTACAAATGACAAATGTCATTGGATTCAATACTGCATCGCAATAATAATAATAATATTATAATAATAGTACATAACAAGGCTACCCAGCTTCAGAATTTGTTGTGATGCAGTTGTGTGCAAGGAAATTATAGGTTTTATGTTTCATATATGTTTTTGTACCAATTGTAATTCAATTGTTGACCTCTTAGGAGTACAGATTAAAATCACATTATTTCTATAAAAATCCTGAATGAATTCACTTGATTGCAATGAACGATTCTCGTGTATGCTAAGAAATTCACATGAGCACAGCTGGTAGTAATAAAGTAATTTCTGCCATGCCTTTCATTAATTAGGAATAATTAGGGTGAAGGTTTGATACTGAGATTAAGATGAATGTTTGAGAATCAGAATGCATTTGAAAAGAAGTAAGTTGCCAATCCCAGTGATTTTGTTACTCCTGTATAAGTGGCTGAGAAGTGCTCCATCCCTCAGTTGAAGCTGGTCAGAGCTATTATTGTCAACTTTATGCCAGTTTCCTCCAAGTTTAATTGTAGACAGGGCTAAAGTTTTCAGAAGTAACTGTAAATACAGTTGGTGCACAGTGGAAATTGGGTGGTAATCTTTATCCACGAGAACTCGGAAACTGAAGTCCAACACTCCTGTGCTGAATGCTACGCCATGTTCCTAGAGCAGTGCAGACGCTACAGAAAAGTTGCTATGTCCAAGAAGATGTGCTCCTTGGCTTCAGATAGTTTAGTGGCAATCGTGTTAACAATGTTCAGCACAAATAAAAGTGCAAATGTAAATGAGGGAGAGCCTGGATCATTCAAAATCAGGGTGAGTGAAATATATGAAGCAATCAGAGTAGGATTACAATGCCACATAAGTTCAGCATGTCATCTCCTGTATCTATGGTAACCTTAAAGTGCAGTAAATCCATTTGTCCGCTCAGTGTGATAATCTGTTGTAAGAAAAGTAGACAAAAAAATATTTTTCTTGCGCAGAGATCATCAGTGGCCTTCCTAAAGCTTCAATGCATAAACATCTCTGAAATGTGGTATCGAAAGCTAGAGAAATTTGCTCAGCTCATTGAACACACTTGTGGAATAAGTTTTGGGAATGGGGATCTTTGTTTCCTCTTCCAAGGCTGATACCTTCCTTCTTTTAGTACCACATGCAGTCTACTCATGGGTCCAACAAATAAGCATATGTGGTGATAAATGCAATGTTGGCATTCTCCTAAACCCAAGTTGCCTTTGTGACAAACTGAGGGCAGTTCTGAACTGCCTCCTGAAGTTCTGAAGTTTCTGAATGAAAGCCCCCTGAATTGCCCCCTAGAACTGTCATTCTTTTGCAGAGAACAGTTTCAATTCAATTCAATTTCAATTCAATTCAATTCAAGTTTATTGGTCACATACTCAATTATACAGGTATAACCAGTAGTGAAATGCTTAAGTGCCTGTCCAGTTGTGCATGGTTCCCCACTTACACATAACCCACATAAAACAATACCCACATATAACACATAATACCACATAACCCACATAAAACAATACCTACATATAACACATACCCCATAAATATACCACATAACAAATAGTGCTGTTACAAGCAAAGTGACAAGTGCCGTGGAACACCTGTGATGACAGCATGTTCCATCCAGTTCAGTCCCTTGTGTTTGATGGTGGCGAGGCAGGGCGGGGGGTTTGGGCGGGGGTGCTGGTGAGGTGCTGGTGGGGAGGGTTTGGGCATTGGAGGGGCTGGAGGGGGAGGGGGGGTGGCGGCGACACTCCGTCCTCGTTCAGCAGTCTCATGGCCTGGGGAAGGAAACTCCTCATTCTCTCCGTGTTGGCCCTGAGCAGCCGGTACCATTTCCCTGAGGGCAGCAGGGAAAACGGTCTGTTGTTGGGGTGAGTGTGGTCCTGGATAATCCTCCTGGCTCTTGACCTGCAGCGCTTGGTGTAGATGTCCTGCAGGTTGGGAAGGGTGGTTTTGATGGTCCGCTCAGCTGAGCGAACCACCCTCCTCAGAGCCAGTTGGTCCCTCTTGATGGTGTTCCCCATCCAGGTGATGATGCTCCCACTCAGGATGCTCTCCACAGTATTGGTGTAGAAGTTCTTGAGCACCCTGAGGGGGAGCTTGAAGTCCCTCAGCCGTCTGAGATGGTAAAGACGCTGGTTGGCCTTCTTTACCAGGCTGCTGAGGTGGCGTGACCATGTCAGGTCCTGGGAGATGTGGATGCCGAGGTACCTGAAGCTCTCCACCTGGGCCCCGTTTATGCTGAGGGGGAGAAAGCTCCTCTGCTGCTTCCTGGAGAAGTCCACCATGAGCTCCTTGGTCTTGGAGGTGTTCAGCTCCAGGTTATTCTCCCTACACCAGTTTGCCAGGTGGATGATTTCAGAGTGGTAGGCTGCCTCATCATTGTTTGAGATTAGGCCTACCACTACTGTGTCATCGGCAAACTTGACTATGATGTTAGAGTCTGAGATGGCCTTGCAGTCGTGGGTGTAGAGAGAATACAGCAGAGGGCTCAGCACACAGCCCTGGGGGGCCCCAGTGTTGAGGGTGAGGGAGGATGACATGTGATGGCCCACACGCACCACCTGTGGTCTGCCGGTCAGGAAATTGTGGATCCACTTGCTCAGGGATGGGCACAAGTGGAGGTTGTACAATTTGGAGGCCAGCTTTGAGGGGTCTATGGTGTTAAACGCTGAGCTGTAATCTATGAACAGCAGTCTAACATAAGCCCCTTTCCCGGTGTCCAGGTGGGTGAGAGTGGTGTGGAGTAGGTGGGCTATGGCATCGTCAGTGGATATATTGGGGCGGTATGCAAATTGTAGTGGATCCAGGGTGGTGGGTAGGGAGGAGGTAATGAAAGTTTTGATGAGTTTCTCAAAACACTTCATTATTGTGGAGGTCAGGGCTATGGGGCGGAAGTCATTTAAACAGCTGGGTTGGGTGGTTTTGGGGACAGGGACTATGGTGGACCGTTTAAAACAGGTGGGGATAATACACTGGGAGAGGGAGAGATTGAAAATGTCTGTGAATACAGGGGCTAGTTGGTCTGCGGACACGCCCAGTAATCCCATCCGGACCTGCAGCCTTCCTGGGGTTCACCCGCTTGAGTGTGCGCCTCACATCGTGTTCCGTCACCTGGAATGTCACCTCCTCGCTGCTGGATGAGATGTGATGGGCTTCGAGGGCCTGGGTGTTATTCTCAAAGAGCGCATAAAAGACGTTTAGTTCGTTCGCGAGGGAGGTGTTCGGATTTGGGATGGATGTGGGTTTGGGCTTATAGTCCGTGATTGTGTGAAGACTTTGCCATAGCCCCCTAGAGTCCGACTGCTGTAGCTGTAACTCCAGTTTCCTCCCGTAGCGTTGTTTAGCCTCCTTTACTGCTCTGCGGACTTAGTAGGAGGCAGCTTTGAAATCCTCCTTGTTTCCGGTTGCCAGCGCTGTGTTGTAGGTGGCGGTGCGGGTCCTGAGAGCGTCACGGATGTTTTTGTCCACCCACGGTTTTTGATTGGGGAACATTCTGACAGTGTGTTTGGTGACACAGTCGTTCGTGACTTTCTCAATGAATCCCAGCACCGCTTCCGTAAACATGTTGATGTCATCAGAGCTGCAACGGAACATGTCCCAGTCAGCAGTGTCGAGGGCATCTTGTAGAGAGGCCTCTGATTGGTCGGTCCAGCGCGTCACCTCCCTCCTTACCGGAACTTCCCGTTTCAGTCTCTGTTTATATTTTGGCATGAGTAGTATGGCGGCATGGTTGGACTTACCGAATGGAGGGAGAGATTTGGCCCTGTAACCATCCTTAAATGGTGAGTAGCAGTGGTCTAAAGTTCTCTCACCTCTGGTGTTGCAAGTGATGTGTTGCCGCAAGTCCGGCCTTACTGATTTTAGGTTTGCACGGTTAAAGTCCCCGGCGACAATGAGGGCTGCATCGCGGTGGATGGTTGGGTAGCTAGCAAGCACATCATGTAGCTCAGACAGGGCAGTGACCGTGTCCGCTTGTGGTGGAATATAAACGGCACTGATAATGATAGATGTAAACTCACGGGGGAGGTAGAACGGGCGGCATTTGATGGTCAGGAGCTCCAGGTTTGGTGAGCAGGAGTGTGTGAGAGGGACTACATTTCTGCGGTCACACCAGTTGTTGGTCATCAGACACAGCCCTCCTCCTCTAGACTTCCCAGACTTGTCTGTTCTGTCCATACAGTGAACAGAGAGGTGTTCTGCTGGCTGGATAGCATGGTCCGGCATCGTTGGGGTTAGCCATGTCTCGGTGAGGCAAAGGATGTTACAGTCCCGAATGTCCCGTTGGTATCGGAACCTGGCCATGAGGTCATCGAGCGTGTTCTCCAGGGACTGGATGTTGGCTAGCAGGATGCTAGGCAGTGGTGTACTATGGGCTCTTCTCCTGAGCCTGTTCCTGACCCCGGCTCGTTTTCCTCTGGGCCTCCTCCTTGGTCTTGTGTTGGTTCTCTCGGTGTTGTTTACTCCCGGTAGTAACTCCCTTGGCCAGTCGGAGCTGTTACTGACTGTGGGCAGGCAGTTTCTCCCGATGTCAATAAGTGTTTGTTTGTCATAAGTAGACCGACAACGTGCAGGTTGTGCTAATAAATTAAAACGACAATTGACAAGACAATATACAAACAAACACGCGGAGCAGGTACGACAGCAGCAACCTTCACCGGCGCCATTTCATCCAACCAATTGAGTGGTTTGTTCTTTAAATCTCATAGCTGAAGTGAGTTACGATGATGTTGCCAGGACTAAAAGGCATGAGTAATAGGGAGAGCTTGGGCAAGTTCGGACTTAATTATTTGGTGCACCGGAAGCTAATGGGTGATCTTATAATCATGAGATCGATAGATGAGTGTTTAAAGTCACATGGGTAATTGACAGGATGAATGCACAGAGTCTCTCACCAAGCTTAGGGGAATCACGAACTGGAGGAGATGGGCTTTATATGAGAGGAGAAAGATTTAATAGGAACCTGAGGGAAAACATTTTTGCACAGAGGGTCATGGATATATGGAGTGAGCTGCCAGAGGAGGTAATAACATTTCAAAGATTCTTGGATGTGCATGGATAGGAAAGGATTCTTGGCCAATGCAGGCAAATTGGACCAGCTTAGATGGGGCATCTTGGACAGCATGGACGAGTTGGGCAGAAGGGATGTATGACTCTGAGGGGAATCTATGAAAATGTATTTGTGCGTTGCTAATGATTCCTCTAAAGCAGAAAAAGATAATTCAACTTCTATCAGTACTATACATCAACCTTGTTTAGTAAATTGCACCACTCCATGTGCTTTCATACCATGGTTCGAGCAGTTGACCTATTCAGTGTTCATTAGTACGTGAAATTCTAGACCCATTCACTCACCTGCACCTTAGTTTCAAAGCAGGAATTGGTTTTATTATTTTGTCCGGTCACGGAGTTAACCAAAGAGATTTTTGTATAAATATAAAACTATACATGAGGAATTATTGTTGTTAATTAAGTCATTCCATGTTTTTCATTTGCTATCTAAAATGAAACTCATTTTTAATTGCACATAAAATGTTCATAGGCTTTATTAATTTCGCTTGAAGGTAATAGTGAAGTGATTTGGAGCCTTTATAGTGAAGGCGCTGCCGTTATTGCCAACCTGCTTGAGAATTTACTCAATGGATAATGAAGGAATGCTCCAGACAGAGCTCAGAGAGGAACTGAGAGTTGGGGCGTTTCCTAATGCCAGCTTCTTCGAGATGATAGAAATTTTGGACTTCGGAGGTCATGCCAAAGAACCGTGGGGAGTTGCCTGGGTGGAGCTGGTAGATGATGCAATAATCCTGATGCTCGGTGATGAAAAGGGGAAATGATTTAAGAAGATGGGTGACCACTTTAAAGTCTGGACAGAAATTTAATGGATATAACTGAAAAAGATGGGGAGGACAGGGTTTGATATCTATCTGCTATCGATCTCTTTTCAATGAATGGGCACTTTTAAAAGCTTGGATAACAGATGTTGAATCTAGGTATGAAATTTGTATTTCACATTAAGTAGGCAAGAAAGGCAGAACTATATGGCGTGCAATAGTTGTGGATAGAATATATTTATGATTGGTTTGTTAAAGATTTTGCTATTTTTACTTTTTCCCTGTTATTTCTTAGTATTTGATGTAATTACTATTTTTCCTTCTCCAGATTTCTATTGGTCCACACTTTTGAACTGTATTTGTAATTGAGAGTTAATTCTTTGAAGAATTGAAACAAAATAAAACATTATTATTGAGTAAACATGAAAAAAAAGGTCGTTGTCCTTCGAAGTGGTCAAAGTTTAGTTTATTGTTATATGCAAACGTACAGTTAGGGGCAGGTACAACAATCTTGTGTACAGCAGCATCACGAGCACATAGACAACAAAATAAAACATTGTACGTAAATTACACAGAAATTCTACAAAACTAAAGTCAAGAGATTTTAATTGTCATATGTACCAACAATGGAACACTGAAACACTTACTTTCAACAGCATAACAGGCATGTATCGCTGGCTACATAGATAATTTATAATGAACCAAAAAAAAGAATAAATTATTAACTCCAATACAAGTATATAAACGTCAATGTCTGTGGTGCAATCAAAGTCAGTCCATAGTTCATAGGGTAGTGTAGAAAGGAACTGCAAATGCTGATATATACCGAAGATAGACACAACGTGCTGGAGTAACTTTGCGGGTCAGGCAGCATCTCTGGAGAAAAAGGATGGGTGATGTTTTGGGTCAGGGCTCCGCTTCAGACTGAAAATAGAAGGGAGCGAACTGGAGGTAAGAAAAGGCCAGAACCAAACAGGACGGGCAACAGATGACCAAGGAAGGTTGTAGCATCAACCATCCATTTTCTCCAGAGGCTGCCTGACCTGCTTCAACACTTTGTTTCTATCTTTGGTTCATAGGGTAATGTTGTGCATTGTTCAGGAGCTGTGTGGTTGTGGAGAAGAAACTATTCTTGAACCTTGTGGTCAAAGTTTTGAGACAGTATGGCTTCTTTCCATTGCTAGGAGTGAAAGAAGAGTGTTGCCAAGGTGGTGTGGGTCCTTGATGATGCTGGCTGCCTTTTTGAAGCAGCGCCTCCTACAGATTCCTTCCATGGGGAGGAGATCAATACCCATGATGGACCGGGCAGTATCCACCACTTTATTTAATCTCCTTCGTTCTTAGGTGTTCGAATTGGCGAACCAAGTCGTGATGCAACCAGTACATATAAGAAAGCGTAAAACTGTAATGTCCAGGTTTAAGAAAAGCTTCTCCCCAACAATCATCAGGCTATTGAACACTACGAGTTCCAGCTAAACTACGAATTGCCTTGATTGCACTGGGAATTTGAGTCGTTGCTTTTGTTATTGCATGATATTGTTTAGTTTAGTTTAGAGATGCAGCATGGAAACAGGCCCTACAGCCCACCGAGTCCGCAGTGAGCAGCGATCCCCGTACACTACACTATCATAGACGCTAGGGATAATTTACAATCTTTACCAAAACCAATTTTCCTACAAGCCTGTACGCCATTGGAGTGTGGGTGAAAACAGAAGCACCCAGAGAAAACCCATGCAGTCACGAGAACATACAAACTCTGTACAGACAGCACCCATAGTCAGGATTGAACCCGGGTCTCTAGCGCTGTAAGGCAGCAACTCTACCGCTGCGTCACCATGCCGCCCCTGCCTTGTCCATTTGTTTTGTTTTATTATTGAACTTATTTTTGGTATATATTATTGTATCTACTACTATATTAATATATATTTGTTGTGCTGCTGCAAGTAAAAATGTCATTGTTCCATTTTGGGATATGGGATTTTGTGCCAAAGAACAAATTATTAGTGTAAAAGCACAAAATGAGAAATCAAGTCAATGGTAGTGCAAGAGGTGGTTTGTTGTGTTCCATTGCAGAGGTAAGATTAGGGTTGTGCAGGTCAGTTAAAGAACTTTATAGTTGTAGAAAAGTAGCTGTTCCTTAACCTGGATGTGGGACTTCAGGCTTCTGAACCTCCTACCTGATGGTAGCAACAAAGTGAGGGTATACCTCAAATGATGGGTATCTGGTAATGATAGATCTTACTTTCTTGAGGCAGCACTTCATGTTGATGCTTTTGACAGTAAACTATGCTGAATCTACCAGTTTCCTGCAACCTCTCGAAATCCTGTGCATAGAAATTGCCATACCAGGCCATGATGCAACCATATAACCATATAACAATTACAGCACGGAAACAGACCATCTCAGCCCTTCTAGTCCGTGCCGAACACTTACTCTCACCTAGTCCCATCTACCTGCACTCAGACCATAAACCTCCATTCCTTTCCCGTCCATATACCTATCCAATTTACTTTTAAATTATAAAAACGAACCTGCCTTCACCACTTCCACTGGAAGCTCATTCCACACAGCTACCACTCTCTGAGTAAAGAAGTTCCCCCTCATGTTGCCCCAAAACTTTTGTCCCTTAATTCTGAAATCATGTCCTCTTGTTTGAATTTTCCCTACTCTCAATGGAAAAAGCTTATCCACATCAACTCTGTCTATCCCTCTCATAATTTTAAAGACCTCTATCAAGTCCCCCCTTAACCTTCTGTGCTCCAAAGAATAAAGACCTATCTTGTTCAACCTTTCTCTGTAACTTAGGTGCTGAAACCCAGGCAACATTCTAGTAAATCTCCTCTGTACTCTCTCTATTTTGTTGACATCTTTCCTAAAATTTGGCGACCACAATTGCACACCATATTCCAGAATTGGCCTCACCAATGCCTTGTACAATTTTAACATTACATCCCACCTTCTATACTCAATGCTCTGATTTATAAAAGCCAGCACACCAAAAGCTTTCTTTACCACCCTATCTACATGAGATTCCGCCTTCAGGGAACTATGCACAGTTATTCCTAGATCCCTCTGTTCAACTGCATTCCTCAATTCGCTACCATTTACCATGTACGTCCTATTTTGATTTGTCCTGCCAAGATGTAGCACCTCACACTTATCAGCATTAAACTCCATCTGCCATCTTTCAGCCCACTCTTCCAAACCAGTCAGGATATTTGCTGCAGCGCATCTGTGGTAGTTTGTTAGAATAATCGGTGATGTGCCAAAGCTTTTAAAACTTTTAACTTTCTCAGGAAGGGTGAAGTTCTCAGAAATGTCTCAGTTGATTTACTTGCTATAGAAGGTAGATAAAAATGCTGGAGAAACTCAGTGGGTGAAGCAGCATCTATGGAGCGAAGGAAATGGTCAACATTTCGGGTCGAGACACTTCTTCAGACTGTAGTGGCTGATTTATTTGCAGAAAAATTGATTCATGGCTTTTGTTGAAGCTGGAAGTATGTTTAAAGAAAATATATACTCTGGCACCTACTCTTAAATTCCTGTCAATGACAAAAAATAATGATCAACCTTCTTTCTCCTTCATTTAATCGGATTGTTGAATGTTATAGGACAATGAAAGGCCAAAATGTGTTTTCTGATAGGTCACAATCTAGTACTCCTTTGCTGTTTGCTTCCAAAAATCTTTCCAACTTTTTATACAAACACTAATTTTCTTTTGATACAACTTGTGGTTGAAAAGAATGCTTTGTGTTAGAAGTTTCAAATCGAGCCTTAAGTTTTTTTCCTCTCCCACTGTTCTTTCCCACCCAAGCTACTAGTACCCTATCATTTTACAAAATATATTGTGCGCCTTGCATTGCATCTTTTAAGCAAACAGAATTGGCCAACTCGAGTCCATTGAGCTGCCAAAGCCATCAACTCCCATTGCACTCAATTTATCACCAATACAGCAAATCATTTGGTGTTCAATATTTATTGTTAGTCCTTTGTCTTTCAGAATATATGTGAATGGAACACATTTCCCATTAATATTTACTTTGTATATTGGTCTGGAATTTGCTGCATATTCAAAATGAATGTCTTTGTTTCCAATATTATTTGGCTTCAAATGAAAGATAGTTGAAAATCAGGAGGAGGTTTTAAGATGTAATGCACAATATTTTTTCACGGCTATGTATTTAAGTTATCATTTGTGAATCAGCACCACATTTACCCTTCCACTCACAATTTACAGTGCCTTTGCCCAAGAATATGCCATAAATGTTTAACCATGATCCAACTGGCAGCCCTTCCCCTTTTAATACTTTATTTTGACGGGAGGAATAAAATTGTAAACTTTCCCAACAGTTTTGCATAATTTACATCTTCGACAGTGGGCAGAGCTTTTTGTCATTCTAAACCACAATTTAAATTTTTTTTTTCTTCAGCTAGCTTTTCATAGCTCACTGGAACAGGCCCTTTGGCTCACAATGTCTGTGCCAAACATAATGCCAATGTAAACTAATCTCTTATGCCTGCACATGATCTATATCCCTCCATTTCCTGCATATCCATGTGCTGATCTAAAAGAATCTTAAATGCTTCCATCATGCCTCCACTACCGACCCTGGCAGCACATTCTAGGCACCCACCAATCTGCATTTGGAAAAAAAAGTACTTATACATCTCCTTTATACTTTGCTCCTCTCACCTTAAAGCTATGCCATCTAGTGTTTAATATTTCCACCCTGGTAAAAAGATTCTGACTGTCTATGCAGTAGATACCTCTCATAATTTTATATACTTCTATCAGATTTGCCCTCCAACTTTCCAAAGGAAACAATCCAAGTTTGTTCAACCTTTCCTTCTAATTTGGGCACCATTCTGGTAAACTTGTCCCTCCCTTGTCATTCCTCCTCGTCCCAGTTCCTGTCCCGCGGAAGTAACAGAAGCTTGAAAATTCACACCACTAGATTCAAGAAGTTTCTTCCTCCGTTACCAGACTTCTGAAAGGTCCTTCCATAAGCTTGGATACTGACAGATTCGCCAATAGCCCATTGCGAACCATTGGATTTTGTGGAACTGATGTGCTGCAATGCTGAGAAATATATTTTGCACTCTGTATCTTCCCCTTTGCTCTATTTATTGTACTTGAGTTTGAATTGATTGTATTTATCTCTGGTATATTTCATCTGTTCGTATAACAGGCAAACAAAGCTTTTAGCTGTATCTCGGTACACATGACAATAATAAACGTAAACCTCTTTGGTTCCCTCTCCAAGCCTCAGCAATGGGGTGATCAGAAGTGCACGCAATACTCCAAATATGACATATCCTAAGTTCTATAAAGCTGCAAAATGATTTTGAGTCTCGTATTCATTGCCCTGACCGATGAGGGAAGCATACCATATACCTTCTTTACCACTCTGTCGACTTGCTTTGCCATTTTCTGGGAGCTATGGATTTGGACACCAAGATACGCCTCTGTATATCAATGCTGCTAGTCTTGCCATTAACATGATGTCAAGTTACAATTGAAGTCCCAAAGAGCAATGCTTTACAGTTGCTCTGATTAACCATCATCTACTATTTCTCCATCCATTTGTGTAGCTGATCTATATCCTGCTATATACTTTGAAGGCCTTCCTCAATCCTCAAAATCCACAATTTTGGTGACATCTGTAAACATACGAACCAACCATCTACATTTGCGTCTAAGTCGTATGTTTGTCTATAAAGTTCCCAGCACAGATCCCTGCATAACTCCACTGGTCACAGACCTCCATTCAGAATAACACCCTTCCATCACAACCCTCTGTCTTCTATGAGCAAGTCAATTCTAAATCCAAGTCACCAGGAATCCCAAACACATAATCTTCTGATTCTATAAATCACTAAACCATCGATGTTCACAAAATGCTCTTCCACTGAAATACCAATCATCTGGCCAGCCTTGTTCCCTAATACAAGGTCCAGAATGGTCCTTCTTTCAACTTGACGATCCACATACTTTCAGGAAACCCTCTCAAATACACAATAGGTTCTGCCCCATTTAGTCTTTTGCAGTCTATTTCACTGAGTAATTCCCAGTCAATACTGTTGACGTTAAAATCAGCTACTATGATAGCTTTTGCGAATCTGTTCCTCTATTTCGCACTGGGAGATGCATTCAATACATAAATAATTATTTTCAGTAATAAAATTGGCCTGCCACCTCATAAACGAAAGTTGTTAGTTGTAGATGTCATGCTTTAATATTCTTGACCTTAACTTTTGTTTTGACATCCTTTACCATTTCTTTGTTTGAAGCTTTCCACATTTTCTATCCAATCTTCGAGAGTCAAGAGTGTTTTATTGCCATATGTCCCAGATAGAACAATGAAATTCTTACTTGCTGCAGCACAACATAATATGTAATCATAATAAATAATATAACAAAATCTCAGAAAAAAAAGAACAAACAATAACAGTGCAATAATAATAGTCTATTGTAGTTCAGAGCTTATGAGGTTGTAGTGTTTAATAGCCTGATTGCTGTAGGGAAGAAGCTGTTCCTGAACCTGGACATTACAGTTCTCATGCTCCTGTATCTTCTGTCCGATGGCAGTGGTGAGATGAGTGTGTGGCCAGGATGGTGTGGTTGTTTGATGATGTTGGCTGCTTTTTGAGGCAGCGACTACGATAAATCCCTTCGATGGTGGGGAGGTCAGAGCCAGTGATGGTCTGGGCAGTGTTTACAACTTTTTGCAGTCTTTTCCGCTCCTGGACCCTCAAGTTGCTGAACCAGGCCACGATGCAACCAGTCAGTATGCTCTCTACTGTGGACTTGTAGAAGTTCAAGAGATTCCTCTTTGACATACTGAATCTTTGTAATCTTCTCAGGAAGTAGAGGCGCTGATGTGCTTACTTTATTGCATCAGTGTACTGTGTCCAGGAAAGATAGTCGGAAATATGCACGCCCAGGAACTTGAAGTTTTTGACTCTCTCCACCATCGTCCCATTGATGTAAACAGGATTGTGGGTCCTCAACCTTCCTCTTCCAAAGTCCACAATCAGTTCTTTGGTTTTACTGATATTGAGAGCCAGGTTGTTGTCCTGGCACCATTTGGTCAGTCGGCTGATCTCACTTCTATACTCTGACTCATCACCATCTGTAATTCGTCCCGCAACGGTGGTGTCGTCAGCGAACTTGATAATGGAATTTGCACTATGACCGGCTACACAGTCATGAGTATAGAGTGAGTAGAGCAGGGGGCTGAGCACGCAGCCTTGACATGCTCCCCTGCTGATTATCTTATTCTGGCTTCTAGAAAAACATGGTGCCAAGACTTAAATGATTTATGATTTTTGGTGGTCTGCAGAGTTGTGTGTGGAGATCATAATCAGTCCACATTTCCCCATTTTGAAAAAAAAATAAACTGAGTAAATTGACATTAATCTTTTAATACGATCAAGTATATTTGTATCGTGTTTGTTAATATTTTGGAATTTAAATTCTTTCCGGCAACAGTTGAAGTTGCAACTTAACAGTTTGTGTGATTGCAACAGAAAGGTGTTGGACTGCATGTAACCCAACCAGCTTTCTTTTGAGAGAACTGGTACCATCTCTTTTGAAAAGGATATCTCCTGTCCCCAAGTCCTGCCATTGTGACTACAATTTCACACTTCACTCTTAATAACTCTCTGGAATAGTAGATCGAGTCGTTAAAATGAAACACGGGCACTTAAATGTTAGCAATAAATGTGGACTTGCCAGAATTACCAACATCCTGTGAAGGAATAACAAAAAAAATAATAACCGAAGAAGAATTACTCTCCCGGTAACATCCTAACTACAATTAGTTAATGAGGGTTGTTCAACTGTTCACTTCAATGCAATGCCATGTTTACTCAAAGGTCATTTAACTATAAACATTTAACATTTTTCAATTTTCTTACTATGTATTTCAAACCTTTGATCAAATAATGCTGCTCATTGCACTGGCTGACCAAGCAAAAGCTGAATGCATTTATTAGTGATTTTATACAGGGGATTATGGCTTTCATAGCTATGGTTTGACATACATTTTCACCTGGAATTAACTAAAACATTTAAAACCACAATATTTCTGGTCAGATTTAGCTCAAACCCAAAAATTCAGGATAAGATAACGTGATCTTCCTTGGCTTTGTGAAAGAACTGTAGCTTTTTATGAGCATAATAAATGTTTACTCTTTAAGAAGAAGTCATGCCAAGCGACTTGTATCCTTCTGGCGCCAACCAGAGCAAAGTTAAGTTTTGTAGTGCATTTCAACTTCCTGGAGCTGACCTTTTATTATTTTATTTTGAATCCTCTGATGTTAAACAAATAAGACCACTCTGAAACCTCTTCAACCAGCAGGAAGAACATTACAGAGGTAACTACATTTTTTTTCACATGCCATGTGAGGGAAAAGTTTAGTTCTCGCCAGTATGAGAGAAACTAATTGCAAATCAGTCATGGTGCATTATGGCAGGAGCATTTAAATCAGTGATTGGTTACTTGGTAATGATATGGTTTTGTCTGACCTCGATACCCACTATCCCCAGGGTTCCTTTCTAGGCAACACTTCTATATGGCTCTCTCAAGTTCTGCAAATTTGGATACCAACGGAGCAGGCTTCTTAAGAAAAGTTGCCATTTATTTGGTAAGACGTTAGAAACCAACCCAAATAGAATTTTTAGAATTTGATATGTGAGGTTAGAAATTGGTGTTGCGAAATGCTGCTGTAAAATTATTTTTCTGGCTTGGTATATTAATAGTCACCATATTGTATATTATAAGAGAACTGCTCAATCACAAGCAAATTCCCTGTTAGGAATAGAAACAAGGAACTGCCGATGCTGGTTTTTGGCAATATTTTTGTTTCTACATAAATATATTTGGATGGAGTAAAAAATTATTTGTTGGCCTTAATTATTTTCATTAGATGTTGAGACATTTCTAAACGGAATGGAAATGATTATGAAAAATGATGTAATACAAATGTTAAGAACTTTCTCAAGTAAATTGTAAATCGTTTTCTCTACTGAGTTGAGTCAATCAGAAAATAAGCCTGAGTGATCTTAAATCTATAAAGCCACAATATTATAAGTTTAATGAAAGCCTGAGTGATCTTAAATCAATAAAGCCACAATATTACAAGTTTAATGAATGCATAGCAGAAAATTACTGATTACTAATTGCTCTGAGAAATCCATTCTCATATTCAGGTAGGAATTAAGAAGAGTCCATTCAAATCATTTATTTCAAATTCATTAAATTATGACTGCTCTGATTGTAATCGCATCTTCGCATTCCCATAAACCCACTGTCACATTTCATTCCATTTCTTATCAAGCACCTATCAACCTAAATCTTAAAAAGATTCAGAAACTATTTCCATCGCCCGCTGAGGAAAAGAGCTCCAAAGACATTAAAACTTCAATGAAAAGATTTTGCCTCATGTTTTAGTTTTTTCGTTTTAGTGAAACAGCACGGAAACAAGCCCTTTGGCCCACCGGATCCGCACCGACCAGCAGTCCCCGCACTATAACACAAGCCTACACATTAGGGACAATTTGCATTTATTCCAAGTATACAAACCCAAGCCAATTAACCTACAAACTTGCACGTCTTTGGAGTGTGGGAGGAAACCAAAGATCTTGGAGAAAACCCACGCGATCACGGGGAGAACGTACAAACTCCATGCAGACAGCACCTGTAGTCGTGATCCCGAGTCTCTGGCACTGTAAGGCAGCAACTACTGCTGCGCCACCGGGGAGCCCATGTAGCCATGATTTAAAATTATGCAAGGCATACATAGGGTAGACAGTCAAATCTTTTTCATCAAATGCTAGAAGGCATAACAGTCAAATATCAAATGCTAGAAGGCATAGCATTGTCAAATATCAAATGCTAGAAGGCATCATTTTAAGGTGGGAGGGGCAAAGTTTACAGGAGATGTGAGACAAGTTTTTTATCCAGAAAGTGGTGAGTGCCTGGCATGCGCTGCCTGGGGTTGAGGCAGATACGATTATGGCACTTAAAATACTTTTGTTTGACAAATGGATATGCAGGGAATGGAGAGATTTTGATTATGTGCAGGCAGATAATGTTTGGTCTTGGCATCATGTTCGACACCTAAATGATCAGGCCGAAGGGCTTGTTCCTGTACTATAGTCTATGTTCTATATAACTTAAATGTTTAATTGTTTTTATAATGGTGAACGGTTGTCGATTCTGCCATTGGAAGAAACATCCTCTCGACATTCAGTCTGTGAACATCCGTCAGGTCCTTTCGATCAAGTTCCCCTTCACTGTTTTAAACACCAGTTAACATAAGTCAAACCTGTCCAATTTTTTGGTAATAGGACAACCCAGCCATTCCAAGTATTAGTATTAGTGTTTACAGTGGAGCCGATGCTATCCAACTTTGGAGACACAATTCTATCTACCTTTGGAGACCGATTCTGGAATCAGCAATCTGATGCAGGGTCTCGTCCCGAAAAGTTGACTATCCTTTCGCCTGCACAAGTGCTGCTTGACTCATTGAGTTCTTCCAGCAGCTTGTGTTTTGCTCTCCACCGTTGATTCTCTTTTTGTTTTTCTTCAAATCCATATTGGTTAATGTGGGCCCTTTACTTTCATATGGAGCAGAGAATAGAGCTTTTCAGTTACGAAGAGAGATTGGCGAGGCTAGCTCTTTTTTCCTTGGAGCGGAGTAGTTTAAAAGGGGGGCATGATTGAGGTATACAAAATTTATGAGCGGTAAATTGCAGATTTTTTTTTCACATATCAGAGATAAAGCTGGTGGACAGAGATTTAGTGTGTCGGAAGGAACTGGACATACTGGATTACACCTAAGATAGATACAAAATGCTGGAGTAACTCAGCGGATCAGGCAGCTTGTCTGGAGGAAAGGAATAAGTGATATTTCGGGTCACCTATTCCTATTCTCCAGAGATACTGCCTGATCCATTGAATTGCTCCAGCATTTTGTGTCTATCTTCGGACTTAATTTAGGTTAGGGGATAAGAATTTTAGAGGGAATGGTATGTGCCTGGAATACACTAGCAACGAATGAGGTGATGAAATGAGCAGTGTCACTGACTGAACAGCATGCAAAAAAAAAAGAAATTTCACTGTACCCCTCAGAGCATGTGACAATAAAATACAGTTGAATAATTTAACCATTAAGAAACTATCTTTGATCGATCTTTACTGGCTTTACCTTGCACTAAATATTATTCCCTTACCATGTATCTGTACGCTGTGAATGGCTCGATTGTAATCGTGTATTGTCTTTCCGCTGACTGGATAGCATGCAACAAAAGCTTTTCACTGTACCACGGTACACGTGACAATAAACTAAAACTGAAACAGATAAATACTTGAGTCGCCTCGGCTTGGAAGGCTAGAGGTCGTGCTGGGAAATGGGATTAATGTGGATGGGTGCCCTCTGGCCAGTGTAGACGTGGTGGGGTGACACTATCAAATTTAATGCTGGCTATTTTGTTGTTGAAGATGCCTGTCTGAGCTAATTTCATTTATCTGCATTTGACCCATATCCATCTGAACTTTCCTTATCCATGCACATCTCCACATGTTTTTTAAACAGTGAAATGTTACCTCTACCATTCCTTTGGTAACCCGTTCTATATCCCCACCACTTACAGTGTGAAAACTTGCCTCTCAAATCCTCTTTAAATCTTGCCCCTTTTGCCTTAAGTCTATGCTCTCTAGTTTTATACTCTCGTACATGTAAAAAGGACCATGACCAAGGATCATGGTCAAATTATGCTCATGAAGGAGGACAGGGATCATCTGGTAGATGATGACCTGTCTCGGGTCGGAGGTCTTGATCTTCAAATATCCTTTTCCTCAATCAATAATATTCTGGTGCATTAAAGGTGGTGATGAATTCCATTATTGATGTCTAACTTTGCCAGGATGTGGCTCCTAAACATTGGAAAATAGTCCACATTTTTCAGTATCTAACCCTAGCCTTCTAATGTCAAAAGATAATATAGTGCCACAGGGATAAATTAGTAAAGTACCTTGGTCTTGCAAATGTTGAGTGTAAAGCCCATCCTCTTCAGCAAAAACATTGACTGGCTTGAAGCCTGGCCTCTCAGCATACAAAAATGCCTTGTCTATGTACAGCAGTCAGAAAAGTCCAGTTTGTCTGGAGCACTCTGGTTCACTTCTCGCAATCCACATGTGCTGTTCTTACTATGCAATCACAGGAAGTGCAACACCAGCCCTTTAACCTCCACACTCCCCACATCCCCACACTCCTAGGTCAGGTGCACTGGGAACATTTCCAGATGAAGCAGTGAATAAAATGCATTATTTATTCCTCAGTGCGATCTCTATTGGGTAGACCAATGGAAAGTTAGATCACTGCCTACCTGCACATCTCCATTCCTATGCAGGTAGACAAAATGCTAGAGTAACTCAGCGGGACAGGCAGCATCTCTGGAGAGAAGGAATGGGTGACGTTTCGGGTCGAGACCCTTCTTCAGACCATTCCTATGCATATCCCAACCTGCCTTTTTAATTCTCTGTCCCAGTGTCCCTCTGACTTTTCAGTCCTTGGTCCACACCCTCCTATATTTGTCTGCTTAAACTCCATATTTCATCTTCCAATTAGGCACATTTTAGCTGTCTGGATCTAACATAAAGTTCAGCAATTACAGTACGGAGCATTTCCTGTTTTTGTTTGAGATTTCCAGAATTTTCCTTTGATAATTTCAAGCAGTGATTATACTTTTCCCAACACTAATCTTGTTTTTATTTGTGCTGTTACCAATATTTTTCATCTTGCACTTTTGTGATTTTAATTTCCCGATATCCACCTTTTTGCAGATCTTCCCTTTTCTTAACTTTTCTATTTAGTATCCTTTCTGCATACTAATTATATCATAACTTTCATTCTGTTTATCTTTTAACTTTTCTCATCTCTGTGGAATGGTTATTAATGACTTGATAAGCTATGAAGAGAGAAACAAACCAACTGAACTTGTCTGGCACTAGCTGTTTTTAATTAAGTGAGTATTAAATTATCTAAAATTAGGCCATAAGAGGCAAATATAATCAAAATAATTTTGGGTTACTTCTGCAGAGAGGGCCATTGGAAAATATTTTAAAATATAAAGCTTAAATGTAGCTGATCATTGTTGAGATGTATGTACTTCTTTCCACATTCCTTTGGGGCAATGTTGAGACCACACCTGGAGAATAATTTTGTTTGTCTCCTTTTTTAGGGAGGATGTACTTTTAGTTTAGTTTAGAGATACAGCGCGGAAACAGGCCCTTGGCCCACCGGGTCCACGCCGACCAGCGATCTCTGAACATTAACACTATCCGACACCCACTTGGGACAATTTTTACATTTACCAAGCCAATTAACCTACAAACCTATGCATCTTTGGAGTGTGGGAGGAAACCAAAGATCTCTGAGAAAACCCACGCAGGTCAAGGGGAGAATGTATACACTATGTACACACAGCGCCCGTAGTCAGGATCGAACCCAGGTCTCCGGTGCTGCATTTGCTGTAAGGCAGCAACTCTACCCCTGCGCCACCGTGACCGCCCTTGTATTTGAAGCAGTTTGAAGAAGGTGCAATTGTTTGTATTATGACTTAAAGGCGTTGTTTTATGAGAAATCTGGACTGGGTCAGTCCTTTCCTAATTAGAGTGTGAGAGAATTGCATGTGGCCTTATTAAACTGTGTACAATTCTGAATGGGTTTAGCAAGTTGTTGCAAAGGCGATGTTATCACCCACTTGGGGAATATAGAGCTTGGAGACATATTTTGGAATAAAATGGAGTTGAGGATTTTTTTTTCCTCTCGAAGAATTGTGAATCCTTACAGTATTACCCCCCAGAGACCTGTAGAGGTTGAATCACTGAATGTATTTAAGCTTTAAATGGAACGATATTTGAATTACAGTGTAATTGAATCGAGTGTAATTGGAAACAGATATGAAAGTGAAGTTAAGGCCATGATAAGATCAAATGTGAGATTACTGAATGGCAGGGCAGACTCACAAGGCCACATAACAGACTCGTTCCTATTTCTTATGTCAAGTAAAAGTTTGACATTAAAGTGTTCAAGATTAGATTTCTATAATTATTAAAGAGAAATTATTTATTTCTGACAACAAAATAGCCTTTGGTTTTTGGAATCCTTGAGCGACTTTGGACTTTCATAGATTGGGATTTCCCATTTTTAGAGGAGCAAAGTATTTGAAGAGTGGTAATGTTGATTGCTACTCTGCAAATGTAAATCTGAGTGACTGTTTCAGTGCTACAAATAATATTGTATGGTTGGGAAGGACAACATAATTGGGCAGGCATTGGCTCCTACAAGTGTGAATGGTGTAAGGGCATGGCTCAGCCTGGTTGTGATCGTTCTTGTAATTAGTCTGATGGAATTCATTGCTTAGATTGTCAGGCGAAGAATGGCCAGCTGGATGACATTCTGCAGAGTGCTTGTTGCCATTGAAACTATTCTGCAGTTCGGGTCTCTAAGGAGCTGACAATGAGATAATCACTTAAATATACTCCTCAAACTAATTAAGACAAGTACATGTGAAGTAACTGGAAAAAAAAGATAATCTCCATGCTGGGAAACCAAATATTTTTTTTCTCTCTGAAAAAATAGATATGGAGGATAAACAAATACAAATGACACAGTGGCATAAGTACATTCACTCACTATTCTTTTAATTCATTTGTTATCTTTTTCTCTGAATTCTAAAACCCATGCCTTGAATAATATCTAGTTTTTTGTCTAGACTTTCTGTAAGCTTATGCAAAGGACACAATTTCCCAGGATATGATCAGAAACATTTGGCTAACCAAGCAATGATTACCATTGGGTCCAACCTCATTTAAATTATTCATTCTGCCAATTTTATTTTTTCCAGATCACAGTGTTGCTGGGTTGAAGGACCCTGTGTATGTTGTATTGGTTTATTATTGTCAGGTCTATGGAGGTACAATGAAAAACGTTGTTTTGTATGCTATCCAGGCAAATCATACCAGACATGAATACGGCATTGAATATTTTACTTAAAATATTGGTGTCATTAAATTGTTAATTTAGTAATTGCAGTTGTTAAGAAATTAAGAATGTTATTTTGTAATCACAGTTGTTCAAAATTATAGTAAACATTGAAATATATATTTGGCTATGAAAATAGTGACGCTATTATTCAACTTAATAAACCTAGTCCTTTGTTCAGAGTTTAGCCATTCCAAAGGATTTTAATTGAACCACATTTTTTTCAGTATTTTCTACATTGTTATAACTATTATTGTAATGTTGGATTGGTTTAAAATTGAAGTTTGAAATGATGTATGAACTTTTTTGGGGGGAAAAAGGACTCAATTTTTCACTGAAATTAAAAATCTTTTTTGTTTGTTTTGCAGACCCTGGATGATTCTGATGTGCCATGTGTTTTAACCCAACTTTTGTCCATAATCAAGCCACATGGGGAAAGAGATGCCTTAGATTACAACCTAGAAGAAATTCTCGTTCTTTTGGTTTACATCTACTCTGTGGTAGGAGAACTCAAGTTGGACGAGACAATGGATAAGGCTGAATGTGCGGTCAAAAAAGCCTTGTTGCGGTCATTGTGTGACGAACCTAACTTATCTCAGATACTTCAGCAAATGACAGGTGAGTTTGAATTCCATTTTATTCAGCCAAAACCAAATCGTAATAGCCAGACCAAAATTCCAAAATGTTATTGATTGGGCTTTGTTGTGGGATTTCTGTGAGTGTTGGTCACAGTACCTTTGCAATTGTGTGGAAAAATTCATTTTTCATTATTTGAAGATGTCCTTCATGTTAATTCTATCCTCCTGAAGGCAATGCCATGGTTGAGGAAAAAAGGGATCAGAATTTACAGGGAAACAGAAAAAATATTAGATTCCTTAAAGCATTGGTACTTATTGAAGTGGCACAACTGTTCAGAAATACAGGATACCCTCCATGTTTGAGTGAGATATACATCAGCAGCATAACTAAAAATATTTTTAATTTATTTTCTTCAAATGTATTTATGACGACCTATACCATGTTGAATGGAGTGGGTAAAAGTGACCACAGGAATTGGTGCTTCACCGCAGCTATGCCTAATGGACACCACTGATTTGGCGAAGAAGACAAAATGTTTTTTTTTTAGGGAGACACGAGACTGCGAATTCTCGAATCTTAAGCAAAAAAACAAACTGCTGTTTATTGCGCGAGTATTTAATTAAGGAGTAAGGAGGCCTTTTTGAATTGTGTAGAGCTTTACTGAAACCGTACCTGCAGTACTGTATGGAGCTTTGAACTCCTTACCTAAGAAGGGTCCTTATCTTTCACCACATCAGCTTTCTTACCCAGCACATCATTCTTTGACATTTCTGCAGCTGCAACTTGATCCCACCACCAATCACATCTTTCCCTTCTCGGGCACTTTCCCCACAACTGTAGAAGTGTGACACCCGTGACACCTGTAGAAGTGTGACAACTTAAACAGTCCTTTCAAGTGAGGTAGAGATTAACCAGCACCTCCTCCAATCTTGTCTATTGCATTAAATGCACTTGTTGTGGGCTCCTCTACATCGGGGAGACCAAGTGCAGACTGGATGACTGCTTTGCCGAGCATCTGTGTTTTATCCACAATGGCCATCTCCTGGTTGGCAGCCATTTTAATTCCACTCCCCAGTCCGACAATGACCTAGAATGAGACTCTCGTCCATCTAAACCTATCTGATCTCCCAGTTACTAAACACTTTAACTCCCCTTCCCTTTCCCACACTGACCTTTCTTGCCTGGGCCTCCTCCATTGTCAGAGTGAGGCCCAGCGCAAATTTGGGGAACAGCAACTCATATTTTGCTTGGGCAGCTTGCACCCCAGTGGTATGAACATTGATTTCTCTCACTTCAAGTATCCCTTGCTTTCCCTCTCTCTCCAATCCTCCCCCTTCCCAGTTCTCCGATCAGTCTCACTGTCCCTACTACATTTTAAATCTGTTTGCTTTGTTGTTACCTTCTCCCAGTTAACATTGATCTATTCTACATTTTCCTTGATCTCCATTCCCTTTGTCATAGAAACATAGAAAATAGGTGCAGGAGGAGGCCATTTGGTCCTTCAAGCCAGCACCACCATTCATTGTGATCATGGCTGATAATTAAAATCAGTAACGCGTGCCTGCCTTCTCCCCATGCCCCTTGATTCCGCTAGCCCTAAGAGCTCCATCTAACTCTTTTTAAAATTCATCCAGTGAATTGGGCTCCACTACCGTGGCAGAGAATTCCACAAGTTCACAACTCCCTGGGTGAAAATGTTTCTCCTCATCTAAATTGCCTCCCCTTTATTCTTAGACTGTGGCCCCTGGTTCTGGACTCCGCCTACATTGGGAACATCTTTCCCGCATCTAGCTTGTCCAGTCCTTTTATAATTTTATATGTTTCTATAAGATCACCCCTCATCCTTCTAAATTCCAGTGAATATAAGCCCAGTCTTTCCAATATTTCCACATATGACAGTCCTGCCATCCCGGGGATTAACCTCGTAAATCTACTCTGCACTCCCTCAATAACAAAGATGTCCTTCCTCAAATTAGGAGACCAAAACTGCATATAGCTAATGTTATCCCACTTTTTAAGAAAGGTGGGAGAGAGAAAACATGGAATTATAGACCAGTTGGCCTGACATCAGTGGTGGGGAAGATGCTGGAGGCAATTATAAAAGATGAAATAGCGCACATTTGGATAGCAGTAACAGGATCGGTCTGAGTCAGCATGGATTTACGAAGGGGAAATCGTGCTTGACTAATTTTCTGGAAATTTTTGAGGATGTAACTGGAAAAATGGACAAGGGAGAGCCAGTGGTTGTAGTGTACCTGGACTTTCAGAAAGCATTTGATAAAGTCCAACATAGGAGATTTGTGGGAAAAATTAGAGCATATGGTATTGGGGGTAGGGTACTGACGGATAGAAAATTGGTTGCCAGACAGGAAACAAAAAGTAGGGATTAACGGGTCCCTTTCAGAATGGCAGGCAGTGACTAGTGGGGTACTGCAAGGCTCGGTGCTGGGACCGCAGCTATTTACAATATACATCAATGATTTGGATGAAGGGATTCAAAGTAATATTAGCAAATTTGCAGATGACACAAAGCTGGGTGGCAGTGTGAACTGTGAGGAGGATGCTATGAGGATGCAGGGTGACTTGGACAGGTTTGGTGAGTGGGTGGATGCATGGCAGATGCAGTTTAATGTGGATAAATGTGAAGTTATCCACTTTGGTGGAAAAACAGGAAGGCAGATTATTATCTGAATGGTGTCAGGTTGGGAAAAGGGGAAGTACAAAGAGATCTGGGGGTCCTTGTTCATCACTCACTGAAAGTAAGCATGCAGGTAAAGCAGGCAGTGATGAAAGCTAATGGCATGTTGGCCTTCATAACAAGAAGAGTTGAGTATAGGCGCAAAGAGGTCCTTCTGCAGTTGTACAGGGCCTGAGTGAGACCACACCTGGAGTATTGTATGCAGTTTTGGTCTCCAAATTTGAGGAAGGACATTCTTGCTATTGAGGGAGTGCAGCGTAGGTTCATGAGGTTAATTCCCGGGATGGCGGGACTGTCATATGTTGATAGAATGGAGTGCTGGGCTTGTATACTCTGGAATTTAGAAGGATGAGAGGGGATCTTATTGAAACATTTAAGATTATTGGTGGATTGGACATGCTAGAGGCAGGAAACATGTTCCCGATGTTGGGGGAGTCCAGAACCAGAGGCCACAGTTTAAGAATAAAGGGTAGACCATTTCGAACAGAGATGAGGAAAAACTTTTTCACCCAGTGAGTTGTGAGTCTGTGGAGTTCTCTGCCTCAGAGGGCAGTGGAGGCCAATTCTCTGGATTCTTTCAAGAGATAGTTAGATAGAGCTCTTAAAGATAGTGGAGTCGGGGGATATGGTGAGAAGGTAGGAACGGGATACTGAATGTGGAGGATCAACCATGATCACAAGTGAATGGCGGTGCTGGCTCGAAGGGCCGAATGGCCTACTCCTGCACCTATTGTCTTGTCTATTGTCTATCGCTCCTTTCTTGAAAAGTGGGATAACATTAGCTACTCTCCAATCCACAGCAACTGACCCTGAATATATAAAACATTGGAAAATTATCACCAATGCATCAATGATTTCTAGAGCCACCTCCTTGAGTACCCTGGGATGCAGACCATCAGACCCTAGGGATTTATCAGCGTTCAGTCCCATCAGTCTACCCAATACTATTTCTCGCCTAATGCAAATTTCTTTCTCCCTAGATCCTCTGTCCTCTAGTACATCTTTTTCTCTTCACATACCTAAAGAAGCTTTTACTATTCTTCTTTATATTCTTGGCTAGCTTACCTTCGTACTTCATCTTTTGACCCAGTATTGCCCTTTTAGTTACCTTCTGATGTCCTTTGAAAGTTGCCTAATCCTCTGGCTTCCCACTACTTTTTGCTACGTTATACACCTTTTCTTTTAGTTTTATACTGTCTCTAACTTCCCTTGTCAGCCAGGGTTGCCTCTTACTGCCTTAGAATCTTTCTTCCTTTTTGGAATGAAATGATCCTGCATCTTCTGGATTATGCCCAGAAATTCCTGCCATTGCTGTTCCACCGTCATTCCTGCCAGAATCCTTTTCCAGTCGACCTTGGCCAGCTCCTCTCTCATGCCTTCATAGTCCCCTTTGTTCAACTGCAACACTGACACTTCTGATTTAACCTTCTCCCTCTCAAATTGCAGATTAAAACGTATCATATTATGGTCACTACCTCCTGGCGGTTCCTTTACCTGAGTTCCCTTTCTAAATCTGGTTCATTCGACAACACTAAATCCAGAATTGCCTTCTCTCTGGTAGGCTCCAATACAAGCTGCTCTGAGAATCCATCTCGGAGGCACTCTACAAACTCCCTTTCTTGGGGTCCAGAACCAACCTGATTTTCCCAGTCTACCCGCATATTGAAATCTCCCAAAACCACAGTGGCATTACCTTTCTTACATACCAATTTTAACTCCTGCTGCAACTTGCACCCTACCCAGGCTACTGTTTGGGGGCCTGTAGATAACTCCCATTATTGTCTTCTTCCCTTTACAATTCCTTAATTCTACCCACAGCGGCTCTATATCGCCAATCCCCATGTCACCCTTCGCAAGGGACTGAATTTCATCCTTCACCAAAAGAGCTACCCCACCTCCTCTGCCCACCTGCCTGTCCTTCCTATAGGACGTATAACCCTGAATATTCAGTTCCCAACCCCGATCTTCCTGCAGCCATGTCTCTGTAATCCCCACAATGTCAGATCCACCAATCTCTAACTGAGTCTCAAGCTCATCCACTTCTTATACTTTGCGCATTCATATATAATACCTTTAATCCATTACTCACCTCATCTTTCATTCCAATTTCATTTGGCCATACTCTTCTACCCCTTCGTGAGCTTTCTGTCCTGTTAATTCTGGTGTCTTTCTTAATTTTTCCTATACTCTCTTTCCCTTTAACTCCATCCTTGTATTTCCAAATTGTCTCCCCCCCCCCCCCACTATTCAGTTTAAACCCACCTGTGTAGCAGTGGCAAACCTGCCTGCTGGTCCCCCGACCTGTCCTGGTTTTAAACCTTACACTTCCTTATCTAGTATCCCCCTCTCCCATTCCTTCTCTCCAGAGAAATTGCCTGTCCCGCTGAGTTACTCCAGCATTGTCTATCCACAATTACCTATTTGTTGTTGGCTCCTCCACAGCCAGGTTGAGGCCAAATGTAATCTAGAGGATCAGCGCCTCGTATTCTGCCTAGGTAGTTGACAACCTAACAGCATGAGGACCTTCTGATCCACCCAAGTCCACTTTCACAACCTTTTCTTTGCAACACCCAGTCCACCCCCCCCCCCCCCCCCCCCCACCCTACATCAGTCTGAAGAAGGGTTTCGGCCCGAAACGTTGCCTATTTCCTTCTTAAACCCCTATTATTATGTTTCCTTTTCCTCCCACCTGGTTCCCATCTGCCCAGTGTTCTTTCTTTTTTTGTATCAGATTTGCTCTTTGTTGTTTCCACTAACCACCTTCCATCCTCTGTTGCTCTCTCCATCACTCCCTTCCCCATCTGGCTCCATCAATCCCTCCTTCCCTGAATCCACCAGCTTCCCATCCTCTGCTTCATACTTCCCCCTCACTTCATTATATGGCTATCACCCCTTTACAATCAGTCTTGGCCTAAAGCTTTGACTGTCCTTCTCCCTCCACAAATGCTGTCTGACTCACTGAGTTCTTGCAGCAGCTTGTTTTCAGCTCCAGGTTCCCGCTTCTTCAGTTTCCTGTGTCTCTAAGAAAGCAGAGGAAATGAGAGGAAATCTCATTCAAACTTTAAAAAATAATATGGGGTTTGTCAGGCTAGTTGCAGGGAGATGACTTCCCCTAACTGAGGAGGCTAGGACGAGAGGGACAGTTTGAAAGTAGTGATGGCCCATTTGGGATAGAGATGAGCGGTAATTTTTTAAGCTAAATGATAGTGAACCTTGGAGATTCCCTCCACCCCCACCCCGCCCGATGGCTGTGGAAACTCAGTCATCTTATTTCTGCTGCTAATTGTTATAATCTTGGTTCCTAAATCAGTATTATTATATTCATTCACTGGGTTTCTTTAACTATCCACCTTTTCAAAAGGAATTTTAATGTTCTTAGAGAATTATTTTCTGATATTAAGACAAGTTTATTTTCATGCCTCTTTTATGTTATGGTTAATTTTAATGACAAATTGCACAAAAAGAATGTTGTACTTTCATAAGATTTATAAGAGTGAAGACCAGATAAAAGGAAGTTATTTTTTATTATATATTCACATAAATTCACTGTGAGAACAAGTTAATGGTCCTATTGATTTACCTCTAATGGTAAGTTCCTTTAGTTTCCTCATGCTAATTTTTCATTCGGAGGCATCTGTATTAGAGCAAAGGTTGATCCCATCAGTTAACAGTGTTTTGTCTACTTGTCACCAAATGGTAACCCACTGTAGATTTTTTTGTTGTCTCACAGCCTTTTCAATTTATTCCAAACAATTGTTCAGAATTAGCTGCATGGTGCTTCACATCCTGGTGTTACAGTATCAACCCTCAGGGCTGATGCTTTGTTGTAGATGGCTTAATGTGTGTTGTTCATCTCTTAAGTCTATTTCATTAAAGGGAAACAAAAGCAAATGAGCAGCATTTGACAATCAACATTAAATACAGAAATCACAGCTGCTATTGCATGCATGTTTGTAGGAAGAGACATGCATTTGGTTTTCTCAAGTACAACTTTAATCGGGTTGCAGATATTCTCATATTCCTTTCCCAACAACATTGTGCAAGACTTTGTTGAATTTTGAAATATATAATCTTGAGAATACTGTTGTAAACAGATCTAGAGAGAAATTGTGGAACCGTCAAAAAGTAACATGCAAGATTTCTCTCAACAGTTTCATTTATTAATTATAATCAAATAAATGATGGTACAGAGAGCTTTCATAAATTTTTGAGAAACTTCCAATCAGATCATTCTGATTCAGATTAATCAGAAGATAGACACATAAAGCTGGAGTTAACCAGCGTGGACAGGCAGCATCTCTGGAAAGAAGGAATGATTGACGTTTGGAATAGAGATCCTTCTTCAGACGGCCGTCTGAAGAAAGGTCTCGACCCGAAACATCATCCATTCCTTCTCTCCAGAGATGCTGCCTGTCCACGCTGAGTTACTCCAGCATTATATGTCTATCTTCGATTTAAACCAGCATCTGCAGTTCCTTCCTACACAATCATATAATCAGTACTTGGCATAGAGAGACAACTTGCTCTGAGGATTATGGGTCAGGCAATCTATGGTGCAACTGAGAAGTGACCAGGAAGATGGTATCAGGATATCATGCATTCATCAGAGATTACATTCTTATTTTGTGTTGTATGTGAGTGTGTTTGTATTTTTTATGAAGAAAAGATTCTATTTATTTTGTGCTTTTTCAAGCACCTTGGATGTTCTATAACAATTACTTTTGAACTGTAGACGCTGTCATAATATTGGAACAGTGGAAGCCAAATTGTGCACAGCAGGCTTTGACATTGAGTAAGATAAGTGATCTTTTGATGGTGGAAGGATATTTGGAAGCCAGGAGACCATATTGTGTTTTCTCTGCTTATTTGCATCCTAGAAAAACTTCTGCAACAATCACATCTGATCTTGGAGCTTATGACAGTGGATCACATGTTATTTACCCATTATCCAATGTTTGTATTGCTAGAATGAAAAGAAGCAAAGCTTTCAATACAAATAAGAATCCTTTAATTCTCATTTTGATTAAGGATTCCTTTGAGTACCTACAATTCTGACAAAAATTAATTCCTCCTTTGCCTTCATCTGTTTTCTATTATTTTGTGTTCAACAGTTAGTCTGAATTTAGCTGGATCAGGAACGTATCATTAATGAAAACATTCATCTATAATGTGGATTATTCACAATTGCAATTTATTTTTTGCGATAATACTACTTGAAATGATTTCTGGCTCCAAAAACCCTACATTCAACCTGAAATCAATGTAGTCAGTAGTGCAGTGTATTTTGTTGTAAAATTGTTACGGACAAGTGAGTTTTTATTGTTTGATGTTCTTTCCAATATAGTCCTGACAAAATATGGAAGCCATATTTTCATCATGAGCCAACTAAATCAATCCACTAACCCTTAACTGGTATCTCGTAACCTGGTGTGTTTTATTTAATTTAACAGATTAGCGCTTGAAATCAATTAAAATTCTGCTACAAAGTCAAAACTTCAGCTGAATTTTCAGGCAGAAGAGACTTCAGAAAATGTATTTGATATTTTTTATTCAATAGCTGTAATTATAAAAACTAGCAATAAAGGAGCGTGTGAATTTGAATTCAGTTAATTAAATAAATCTGGAATAAAAGATTAGGCATTAGTAATGATGTCTTTAAAACAGTGAGCTTGCTCTGTTCACAAATTAGTTTAGTTTAGAGATATAGCTAGATATGCTTCAGCCCACCGGGTCCGCGCCGACCAACAATCCCTTCACATTAGCACTATCCTACACCCACTAGGGACAATTTTTACATTTACCAAGCCAATTAACCTACAAACCTGTACATCTTTGGAGTGTGGGAGGTAACCAAAGATCTCGGCGAAAACCCACTCAGGTCATGGGGAGAACATACAATCTCCGTGCAGACAGCATCCGCAGTCGGGATCGAACCCGGGTCTCCGGTGCTGCATTCGCTGTAAGGCAGCAACACTACTGCTGCTCCACCGTGACCGCCCTATTCATACTAAATATTCATTTAGTGAATGAAACCTGTCATTCTTAATTGTTTAGCCTTCCAGACTGACTCTCAACCACACTCTCATTGATGCAGCATGTCATAGGCTTTGGGTGCAATTAGCGATGGGCAGTGTATGAATGTTTGATAATAGTGTCCTATTCTGTGAATGGAAATGAAATAAAGATTCTCCCAAAAGTATTTTGGGAAGGGAATTCTAGATTTTGACCCAGTAATGAATCTGTTGACTCTTCTTTTTCCTTCAAGTTGTTAAAGTCAAAAGCTTGGAAGTGCTGTCAAAGAAAACATGGTAATGGCCATACATCTTGGGACTGAATTTACTGTGGCCATACTGAGGCAACGTAGAATGGGTATCAACCAAGCATGCTGCTTTGTACTAAATGTGGAGAGTTTCAATATTGTCGGAGTTGTAAATAGCGGAATAATTTGGGGAATCAGGAGATAGGTTGGCACTAGCTTCTGTTTTGCTTATGTACCATAGCATTTGTTTGGCGGGGCGAGATAAGATTCCGGTAAATGGTTGGTTGTGGAGAAGTTTAAACTGTGTGTGTGTGTGTGTGTGTGATTTTGCATGTGAAACGTATTTCCTCGAAACCCAGACGCCCCAAAACGCAGAGATTTTTACATATTTCGGTAGGGATTTGACTTATGATTTCAGAAATCCAATCCTCTCTAGATTTCGTCCATTTTCCCCCCAGATTTTGAATAAAATTGTTCACAAAACATCAAAAAAAATTAAAATCAAACTGCTGCATGAGTCACAGTGCCACCTCACAGATGTCCAATCACAATGGATCTCATTTACATATATGACATCACAATGGTCCAGGTGTGGGAGATTGGAACCTTCACGTGGAACCACTGAAATCAAACTGCTGCATGAATCACAGTGCCATCTCACAGATGTCCAATCACAATGGATCTCATTTACATATGATATCACAATGGGACAGGGGTGGGAGTTCTCTCCCCCTCCCTCCCCCTCTTCCACCCCCATGCCTTTCCCCCCACTCCCCCCTTCTCTCTCCCCCCTTCCTCTCTCCCTCCCCTTTCTTTCTCTCCCCCTTCTTTCTCGCTCCCCTTTCTCTCTCTCTCGCCCCCTCCTCTCTCTCCCTCCCCCTCCACTCTCTCTCTCCACCTTTCCCCTCCCCCTCTTCCTACCCCTCTCCCCTCCTCCTCTCCCCTCTCCCCCTCCTCCCCACCCCTCTCCTCTCCCCCTCTTCCCATCCCCTACCTTTCCCCCACCCCTCTCTACCCCCTTTACCCACCCTTCCCCTCTACCACCCCCTTCCCCTACCCCTGTCTCCCCTTCACCCTCCCCGCTCTCCTCCCATCCCGCCATCCTCATCACCCTCTCTCTCCCTTCCCCCTCCCCACTCCCTCCCCATCTCCCCCTCCCCACTCTCTCCCCATCTCCCCCTCCCCCTCCCCACTCTCTCCCCATCTCCCTCTCCCCTCCTCCCAGACCCTCCCCCCCTCACCCACTGTCCCTCTCCTCCACCCCCTCTCCCTCTGTCTCTTGCCCTTCTGTCTCTGCCCCTTTCTCTCTGTCTCTCCCCATTCTCTCTCTGCCGTCACTCTCTACCCCCCCCCCTCTCATGACATGCCTGCGAGTTGGGGGTTGCGTCAGTGGATAGGGCGGTTATGGGGTAAAAGGAGGAAATTAATAATATAAATATAATATCAAGGGGGGTAGTTAGCGTGTGCGCGGTGTGGTAGTTAGTGTGTGTGACGCCACATGCCTCCCCCCCCCCCCCCGCAACCGCACGTTGGGGGAACAGACCCAAAGGGTCTGCACTTGGTCTAGTGTATAATTAAAATTCAACTTGCCACTTCTCAACTTTAGTCTGAATATTGTCCAAGTCACGCTGCACTCTTCAGCACCCTTTCAGCCTTTCTGCTGCAGACCAGTTAAAGATGGCAGATTTTTTTCTGGAAACAAGTATATTGGATTTGTAGCGGCACCAAACGTGGTGAATAAGGCCAGACGTCAGGCAGGTTCAAACAGTAGTTTTATTCAGGTGTTACATGTTAAGTTGGTCCGCTAACGTAATTATCATTGCTGCTGTAGCTGAGCGAGGTTGTTCTCTCGGGCTGAGCTACCTGTTGACTGCCTAGGTCTCAAGGTGAGATAAGCTTATGTAGCAGGACACTCTCCCTAGCCCATGACGTCACATGCCAGCCCTCGTAGCTACTGACGAGGGTTCGACCATAAGTGGTCTGTGTATCAGCTGATGCCACAGGACCCCCCCAGAACCGGAGGAAGGAATAGAATGGTCGAGGGCGGCTCCTGCATGTGGGTCGGGGACACCCCGGGCGTGGGTCGGGACGGAGGGGCCCGCGGGCGCAGTCGACGTTCCGCGTGGGCAATCCCGAGGTACCGAGGGGTGCGAGGAGACCGATGCAAAAGCCGCCGGACGGAAGAGACAGTCGCATCTCCTCGACCAGCTAAGGGATCGCGTCCTGAGAAATACGGCCCCCAGCAACGGCTGGGAGACGTTGGCAACAATGAAGAAAAAAACTAAATAAAATAAATAAACTGATTGCTGAACCCGGCGTGGTGATGCAGTGTAAACAAAGTGAAAAGAAACAACACAAACTACAGTGAGCAATCACGCGCAAAGTGGTAAGTTCAAATTGTCCAGTGTCCATGGTGCAGGATGGGAAGCTGTGTTGGAAAACCAGAGGTTGCAGTGACAGCCTCCGACCTGAATGAGGCGCTGTTGCCGGTGGTCAGGCTGCAGGAACGGCATCCGGCTGGAAAGTGGTGCTGTGGACGGCGGTCAGGCTGCAGTGACGGCAGTCGATCTGACGATGGCGCTGTTGCCGGTGGGCAGGCTGCAGTGACGGCATCCAGCCGGAAGGTGGCGCTGTGGACGCCGGTCAGGCTGCAGTGACGGCAGTTGATCTGACGGTGGCACTGTTGCCGGTGGTCAGGCTGCAGTGACGGCATCCGGCCGGAAGGTCGTGCTGTGGACGGCGATCAGGGGAGGTCGAGCTTCTGTTCTGGCCGGCCGCAGCGGCCATTTTTGTAGTCGGGCGGCCGCTTGTTTCAGGAGGCCGAGGCAGCCATTTTGCCGGCCGGCTGAGGCGTCCTTCAACAGCGATTCAAGACCCCGCTGCTGGGCCGGACAGGCAGCCAGCGCCCAGGGATCTTCGGGGTCCGTGCCGGTGAGGAGCAGAAGGTCGTCTTCGGCAGTCGCCCCAGGTAAGCCCGCGCTATCGGTTGGCTAGGCCCTGGGCAGCGGCCGGCGGGGCCAGGTGCGGTGCAGGGCGTGGAGCCATGGCCGCGGTGAGGCCGGATCCGGTGCAGTGCAGGGCCTGGAGCCGTGTCCGCGGTGAGACCCGGTGCGGTGCAAGGCCTGGAGCCGTGGCCGCGGTGAGGCCGGGTCCGGTGCAGGGCCTGGAGCGGTGAGACCCGGTGCAGTGCAGGGCTTGGAGCGTGTCCACGGTGCGAGGCCGGGGCCTCGTCCGTTGTCGGGAGCGGGAGAGCGGCAGTTACTGGTGGGGAAGCGGCGGCAGCCGCGGCTTCTCAGCTCCGGTGGTCGGCTCTGGGCAGGTCATGCGGGAGAGCTTGGCGGCCGTCACAAGGACTGTCACTGGACCGCGTACCTTGACCCGGGCGGCCTGCGGCATACCTTAGGATAGGGCCGGGTAGGCGGCAGCATAGTTCTTTAGGGCTGGGCAGTCGGCTGCAGACATCAGTTCTCCCGAGGCTGCGTGCTTCAGGAGAAATCCAAATTTCAATTTGGATAGTCGGGGTCACCAATGTAGCGGCACCAAACGTGGTGAATAAGGCCAGACGTCAGGCAGGTTCAAACAGTAGATTTATTCAGGTGTTACATGTTAAGTTGGTCCGCTAACGTAATTATCATTGCTGCTGTAGCTGAGCGAGGTTGTTTTCTCGGGCTCAACTACCTGTTGACTTCCTAGCTCTCAAGGTGAGATAAGCTTATGTAGCAGGACACTCCCCCTAGCCCATGACGTCACGTGCCAGCCCTCGTAGCTACTGACGAGGGTTCGACCATAAGTGTTCTGTGTATCAGCTGACGCCGCAGATTGTTATTTTGCATTCTGTCCGTCTATTTCAAGATAATCTTTTCTCGCATTTTCTTTTCTAACTTCAGATTTATTTAGTGACCTAAATTTGCATCGCCTAACAAAGTCTTGACTCTAGATCAATGGTTTTGATTTCTGCTCAATAGTGCCCGTAAAGCTGCAGCAAGTAGGAATTTCATTGTACTGTTCCTGTGGCATATGACAATTAAACACTCTTGACTCTTGATAATATAGTAATGTAACCACTAATCTACCATTTGCAACGTACAGCAGGATTAATTCCAAGCCTGGCAGTAGGCCAGGGATTCACATTTGATATGCCATCTGGACAAGTCATAACAGTTTTATTAGGTTGCTGTGTGCTAACATTCATCAGGAATATCTCCTTCAACAAACTTTTTGCCTTTGATTTGGAGTTTGGTGGAATTCTACTCTACATTGGAATTTCAATGTTCTTGTGACATTCAAGACACCAGCTTGTTGTGAGCGTTTCCTTGAAGAACCAGTGTGGAGCAGTCCTGCTTCTCCTGGCCAAAGAGGATTGCTGAAATGGCCAGTTTTTTATAGAGCTGGCCCAGTTTTCCAATCTCTTGGAAACCTGTAGAGTATTGTTTAACTTAAAGATTCATTGGACTTCACCACAGTCACCCTTTGTGTTCAAAGAATTTTCTCACCTATTTTATTACTCTCATAATAATTTAAAGATAACTCTTTCATTACAATCTCCATATGAATATTTCGATCACCAATAAATATCCTTCATCGTTTTTAAAAGTGTTGTTAAATATTATAGCTCCAGTGAAGATAGTTCAAATATAAAAATAAAGCCTATTCACCATGACTACAGTTGCCCGTCATATAGAGTCTGAGATTATTAACTGCCTGGAATAACTCAGCGAGGCAGACAGCATCTCTGGGGAGAAGGAATGGGTGACGTTTCGGGTCGAGACCTTTCTTCAAACCTGAAACTTCACCCATTCTCTCCAGAGATACTGCCTGTCCCGCTGAGTTACTCCAGCTTTTTATGTCTCTGATGCTGCTGGTTTTTTTGTTGCATCGCTGTACAATCTGAAATAGCCCAAAAGCATGCAGTATAATAGTATGGATGCACCCTAAGCAGCAATCCCAATCCTAGCAGGAAACAATTAGCAAAAATAATTGTATCTGTGGGTGTTGGTTAATCCCATTTTATTAATATTAGAATGCAAGTAGGAGTTGCTGTCCAATTCCAAATTGATGCTGTTGCAGGAATAAAACCGTCAGACTTTTGATTTAAATTGGGTTAGTTGGTCTAATTAGTTCTGCAGAAGCAATTAGTTCTTCCATTTATTGTTAAAGAATGGACAATAATTATCAAATGTGTGTTGAGACTCCAATATTGTTCTTTCAAACCACTTGTGAGCAACCAATTAGTGCCCACTGGCTGAGCAATATTCCCCTGTGTACTTTAAGTAGGAGAATTATAGGGCAGTCTTCAAAAAATAATGAGGTTCCTTCCCTGATTTACCCTTTCCTGTCCAGACAAAGAAGCCAAACACTTCCCCTGAGTTTAATGAATAACTATCCAAAGGAGGCAGAGATTTTAAGCTCTAATAAGATGACAAATTGGTGACGTATAAGGAAAATGACCACATATCCCAGTAGTTTAGGATACACAACATAAAATTTGTAAAATGTATGTTTTCATTCAGTGATTTTCACACCAAAAGGTTATTTCTCGAGAGGCCAGCTCTATTCCTCAGCAAAAGGGATTAATGTGACCTTTTTTTCCCAAAACCAAACTGTTGGACATGAAATTCAAGACTATCGAAAAGGTTATGAACTTAACTGCGCTAGTGATATTGCATAATGTGGCAATTGCATCAAAAATTGTGGTTGTAATGCGCAATATTTTTGGCTTTACTTTTGAACTTTGAGGATGACTGGCCCTCTGGTGTTTTGATTACCGCTGACTAAAACAATGGTATTTATGAAATACTTTGGCAAATGCACTCTTGGAACAGTGCATATGCTCTGTGGCAAGCAAAGTGCAATACCGTGAGTAAAAATGAATACAGCTACATTTCAAATCTTTTTAGTGCTTTATTGTTATGTGGAAATATAATTTCAGAATTGCAGTTTGGACTCTTGATTTAACATAAGACTTGTGTTTATCTTAATTCAGACATTGTTTACAGAAGTGTGTATGTGATTCACTCCAGAATTGATAAGATTGCTTGCAAGTCATCCACATTTTACTATTATTTTTCTTGAAGCCAAAATGATTAAAGTTCAATTATTTTTGAAACATGACTTTCTCTTATAGTTATCTAGGTAAAATGACTTTCTCAATGTATTTTGTAAGCCAAGGATTAATGATATTTGGCAGCATTTTTTGTGAGAATCAAGTATTTTATCTGCAGAAGTTGATGTTTTACATGAAAGTTCATTAACAGTCCTCCCAATGGATTTTAATTTGTGAGTGTCTTGCAAAATTTGTAAAATATAGCTTAATTATGATAATTATGACTTAATGGATAATTAAGACTACTGTTGTAAAGAGCTAGTAGATGGGGCAAACCAAATGATTTCCATCTATGGACAAAAATACTAAAGTAACTCAGCGGGTCCGACAACATCCCTGGAGAAGATGGATAGGTGACATTTTGGGCCGGGACACTGGCCTAAAGATGCCTACCGATTTCTTCCTTTCCATTCTCTCTATTCTCTTTCATCTATATTCCTTCCTCTGGCTTCACAATTTGGGTCTGAACGGTCACCCATTCCTTCTCTCCAGAGATGTTGCCTGTCCCGCTGAGTTACTCCAGCATTTTGTGTCTATCTTCTCTTCTATACTTATCTCCTTATTTCACATTTGTTTTCTTTTCATCTATGGCCTTTGTGCAATCAACTGCAAATCAAAAACTCCTCTCACATATATCCACGTATCACTTGCCAGACTTTGTCATACCCCCACCTCTCTTCCAGCTTTCTCTTCCACCCCCACCCCCCCAACTACAATCAGTCTGACGAAAGGGTCCCGAACTGAAACATTGCCTATCCATGTTCTCCAGAGATGCTGCCTGACATGCTGAGTTACTCCAGCACTTTGTGTCTATTCTTTGTAAACCCACATTTGCAGTTCCTTATCTACATTTTTGGTCTCCATCTATGTCTTGTTTCTTTGAAAATAAACCTAGATCTTTCAAATGTATTTCGAACATAAAGCTTAATTATAAAAAAAATGTTATACCTCCCCTCATGCCCCTCCATTGTTATAATTTGCATTTTGTTTGTCAAGTTAGATTCCATTCCCGTTACTTATGCAATGTGAGTTATGTGACCAAGGGAGGTACTTTGCTTTACTGTTTCTTTTATTATTTGCTGTTCTGTCAATAGTTGCATAGGAATGGCAGAGGAAAACATTATCCCTTCCGTTTGACCTAAGAAATTATGATGTTATAAGCACTAAAATCAGGAGTGCTGCTTCTGAGATGGCATTCCTAAGGCAATCATTATCAAATTGCTTGTAGCTATTAATGAAACATATGGCTTACACGAATTCTAGCATCACAAACCATTTGATTGCTATGAGAAATGTAAATGCAATTGTAATAAATTGTCATTTGTAAACAAGATCTTCAAATGGCAAAGAGGTAAACGACCAGGAGTAATCCAGTTTTTCTGGTGGTAAGTAAGCAAAAAAATTGGCCAGAAAAACAATTCTAGTTTTAATAATACCATGAGGCTGTGGCTTTGGTTTAATGTCTCATTGAATTATTAGCATATTTAACAACACTGCACTGAAGTGCTAACCTTTCTGAACATACGGTCAGCCAAATGATTGTTATCCACAAACCTCTACTCTGATATAAGTATAAGATCAGTCGTGATTCGGTTGAAAGGCAGACTAGGCATAAGAAGCAAACTGGCTTACTCCTGCTTCTTGTACTTGCCCTCTCATCCAAACTCCCTTACAATGCTTTCTGATGACTACTTTTGCACATTGGTTTTTATTTGCCTCGCCGTTCACAACCATGCTTTGGCTGCCTAAGATGCAACTCTGGAACATTTTCCTCAATTTCCCGACTTCTCCAGATAGCCTTTCCTTCATGACCATCCTTCAAACTTACCTTTTGATTAAGTTTTCAGCTCACCATATCTGCACCATCCTCTGTGGAATAAGTTATCTTTTGAGTTATTTTTAAATTTTCACCTCTCACGTTAAACCTATGCCTTCTAGTTTTATTACTTCCCAGGGAAAAGTCTGTGGCTATTCACCTTATTTATGCCCTTCATGGATCTTATTCACCTGGAGAAGGTCACCCCTCACTCTCCCACACCTCTGGGGAAAATAAAATCTAGCCTGTCCTTTTAGTTCAAATCTCCATCTCTGATTATTATCCTTGTAAATCTTTTATGTACCCCTTCCAGTTTAATTACATCCATACTGGAAGGTGCCCAGAACTGTACATGGTTCTCTGTCAGCTGTCACATGATGTCTCAACTCCTGTTCTCAACGCTCTGATCAATGAAGGCAATTGCAAGAAATTGCAGTGTTGTGGATGTAGCCCAGTCCATCACACAGACTAAATGTCCCACCACCGACTCTATCTACACTTCACGCTACCCAGAAAAGCTGCCAACATACTCAGACTTGTTCCACCCTGGTCATTCCTCCTTCACCCTGCTCCCGTCTGGCGGAAGGAAAAGACTATACATGATTACAATCAATCAATCAAGATAAAGTTTGATTAAAGATAGTTCAAAGGTTTCCAATGAGGTAGATTGTATCTATATATGGATTATCTGATGTGTTTGGATACCATACAAAACAAATCTTTTCAATGTACCTCGGTACTTGTGACAATAATAAACCTCACCCTGAATGTCATGTTCACCGCCCTGAAGGTTTCACCTTCATTAAACGATGACCCTGTACCCCTAGATCTCTCTGTTCTACTGTACATCTGTAGTCCCTTCCTTTTACTATGTACAGCCCTGGATTGTTCAACCAAAATGCTACACCTCGCATTTTTCTGAGTAAAGCTCCATCTCCCTTTAAGTTTTATATGATAAATTTAAATGCTAGTCCCAAACATGATTTATTGCAGAATGTTTACTTGGTCTTGACTAAAATGGAACTTATTGGGATAGAGTCTGAAGAAGGGTCCTGACCCAAACCGTCACCTATCCATGTTCTCCAGAGATACTGCCTGACCCACTGAGTTACCCCAGCACTTGTCTCTTTTTATTAAACCAGCATCTGCGGTTCCTTGTTTCTCTATGGGACTTATCGCTTCCTGTTTCTACTCGGATGAATCTGAAAGCTTAATTTTTTTTAATTAAATGCTAAAAAAATACAATACAATACAATAATACTTTATTAGCCAAGTATGTTTTGCATCATACGAGGAATTTCATTTGCCAAGTCAGTCATACAAATAAAAAGCAACAGAACACACAAAATACATTTAAACATAAACATCCACCACAGTGACTCCTCCACATTCCTCACTGTGATGCAAGGCGAAAAAAAAGTTCAATCACTTCCCTTCTTTGTTCTCCCGCGGTCGGGGGCCTCGAGCCTTCCGTTGCCGGGCCGATCTTATTCCCATAGCTGGCGGCATTTGGGCCCTCCGCGTCTTGGCGATCACTCCTGCATCAGGGGGGAAGCTCAGCTCCCCCCTGCCGAGCGATCTGACCCCGGGTCGGGGCTTGTCGTATCTTCTGCGTCGTTGGAGCTCCCGACATCCACGGTCTCTCCTGAGACGGCGAGCTCTCGATGGTAATGTCCACAGGCTGCGGTTGGAGCGATCTCAGACAAGGGATCGGCTCTAATGGTACGTCCACACCCTGCGGTGGGGCTCAAAGTCAGTCCCGAGAAGGCTTCCAGCTCCAAGATGTTAGGCAGCAGAGCGACCGGAGATACGACCTGGATAAGTAATCGCATCTCCGGTAGGGTAAAGGATTGGGAGAAAAAATATTTCCCCCGACTCCCTCCCCCTCCCCCACATTAAACAAACCAGAGAACATTAAAACAAACTTTCAAAACACACTAAAAATAACAAAAAAAGACAATAAAACAGACAGACTGTTGGCAAGGCTGCCAATCGTAAGGGGGCCCTGGTGGTAACGATTTAAAATGTGAGCAGATCATTCTCAGAATGCACAGAAGGTCAATCAGTAATTTAAACATTTCTAAATATTGTCACATTGTTAATACCCCAAATTTTGCACTCTCCTTTCAGATAAGTGCATTCAAATCCTGCGCAGTATGACAGATGGCAATAAATAACTTGCATTTCTGTAGTGTGTTTCATATCAAGTGTCATGTGAAAGAAATGATGACTAAATCTGTTTGAAGGTTGAAGGAGTGTTGGCTGCGATACTGCGCATCACATTGGGCCTAAAAAAACCTATTTTTATTTCCAAATTAACATGCAGATGCTCTTGAAGCTTTTTTGAAGTGTCATTTTGGATTATGTGCTGAAGGTTGAACCCACTGTTTTCTGACGATGGGGATTTTTACTTTCTGAATGAAATGCTGGCTCGATGGTTTCATGTGAAATGAGTTGGAGGAGTATCACAGTAGAGAAGGAAATTATTTGGCTCATTGTATCGGCATCATTTTATTGAAGAACTATCTAACACTCCAGCTGTTTCCCACATCTCACAAATTTCTTTTTTTTAACTTCCATTAAATCTGCTTCTCTCATTCTCCCAAACATTCTGCAAGAAATAATCTATTTCTTAACCCCTCCATGATTTCAATTTCTCTGTTTCTTACTTAGTTGACCGCCAGGTTGAGGTAAAGCGTGGAGCCGATGGATCAGGATGTTGGCTTGGAAATCTGTGAGCATGATTGGCAAACTTAAAGAAAAGGAAAGCCAATTGTGCCTTAGGAAGATATTGTGATGAAGCTGAGCTGAGTGCCAATTATTCCACCTGTGAAACGTACAAAAGAGGAGCTCCTTGCTGAATCTGACAATTCTCAAAATCTTGCTCCGCTCCAGAGTCTGACTAGTGGTGTGCCCCAAGGATCGGTTCCATTACTGTTTGTGGTTTATAACCCCGATTTGGAAGAGAATGTACAAGGCATGCTTAGCAAGTTTGCAGATGACTCAAAGGTGCTGGTATAGAAGATAGTGAAAATGGTTGTCAAAAATTACAGCAGTATCTTGCGTTACCCCCTCAAAACTTTAACGTTTCCTCATCCCATGATTAGGATGTAAAAAAGAAAGGCCAATATTAGGAAATGCAATGCACTAAATGCTTGATTTTTGTTGCACGTGTTACCGTTGTCCTTTCAAGGTGTATTTGCTCTGTCTTTTAGATAATTATTAATGATGTTTACTCACTACGTAGGAACATATTGGGAATAGTAGTGTAGCTCAGCTATATTAATTATCTGTTCATCATTAAAGAGGAAGTGGAAGTAGTCCCTTTGGATACCTTCAGTGCTTTTACATCAGGAAACAGCATGTTTTTCACAGTCAGTTGAAGTATTTGCATTGCTGTTTTGATCCAAGGTAAACAAGGTAAATAAATGTTTAAAAGTGCAAAATGTAAATGTTTAAATGTTTAACCGCCAGCAAGTCCTGATTACATCTGTGTGTTGATATCTCCAACCTCCATGTCCTTTTTATAAAACTTCCATTTTCATCCTGCATTTTATCCTTTCCCCTACTCCGAAAGGGTAAACTGATCATTATGTAACAATGGATTTCATTGCATTCAGGGTGAAGGGGGGAGTAATTCCTCAACCACCTCCTTAATTAAGTATTCTCAATCTGTCTCAATTCTATACAGAATTTAAGATTTTGGTGAAAGCAACCTGAGGTGCTAGGGGATGAGTTAGATTAGACAATGGCCTTAATAACCAACTACATGGAAAACATGTTGATAGTGCGAATTTGGTGCTAAATCATGGAATATTTATATGGCTATTTACAGTTGTACTTTTATGTGATTATTAAAAAGATTCTCAATGGCACTGTTCTGCTGTGGTTCTATGATCTTTTCAAAGGAAATCTCGAAGTATTGTAAAATATATATAACAAATGTTTTGTGCAGTTGTAGCTTTAATGGGGATGCAGGAAAGCATTATATAGTTTACATTTGTCTAAACATTGTGCAGTAGTTAAAATAGTTGTTTGTAATATATTTTGAGTTTAAGATGTTTACAAATGGCGGTAAATACATTTTAGATGTTATACAGGAGACACAAAAAACCCTGCAAATGCTGGAATCCTGAGTGATCAGGATCTGTGTAGGGTAAAGACAGGTTGGGAGCTTTCTTCGGACTGATGGAGTGGGGGGAGAAAGCTGGAAAAAGATGGGGTGGAGCAAAGCCTGGCAAGTGTCGGTGGAGACAGATGAGGGGGTGTGACTTGCAGATTAATGTAAATGGTGACCAAGAATAGATATAAAAATGATGCAAAACGGATTCAGATAAGGAAAGAGGAGGAGTGAAATGTAAACCGGAAGGAGGGTTATGTGTGGAATGGGGCAGGAGTGAGAGAAAGAGAGGAGAAAAGGGAATATGGGATTCGGGAATGGGAGATAAGCATGTGGGCAAAAGGGACAAGATGACTGGGATGGTGGGAGAAATGGATGCGCTATGGGGTCGGGGGCAGAGTAAAGAGAGGGGGGGTTATTACTCAAAACTAGAACATTTAATGACAATAGGTGCAGGAGTAGGCCATTCGGCCCTTCAAGCCAGCACCGCCATTCAATGTGATCATGGCTGATCATCCACAATCAGCACCTCGTTCCTGCCTTCTCCCCATATCCCCTGACTCTGCTATCTTTAAGAGCCTATCTAGCTCTCTCTTGAAAGTATCCAGAGAACCGGCCTCCACCGCCCTCTGAGGCAGAGAATTCCACAGACTCACAACTGTACAAAAAAGTGTTTCCTAATCTCCGTTCTAAATGGCTTACCTCTTATTCTTAAACTGTGGCCCCTGGTTCTGGACTCCCCCAACATCGGGAACATGTTTCCTGCCTCCAGCCGTGTCCAAACCTTTAATAATCTTATACCATAAAGGGCTTGTCCCACTGCGGCGACCTAATTGGCGAGTTTAGAAGAGTTTAGGAGAGTTTGAAAAAGTGTCATGTTGAAGACCTCCTTCAACAATGTAAAAGATCTCCTTTGAACTCCTTCGACTATGTTGAAGACCAGCTTCGACTAGCTTCAGGAAAATTGGACACTGAATAGTGGAGAGTGAAGACGACCTCCTTCGACCTCCCTTCGACTGGTGAAGACTATCTACGACTACCTTTAATTACCTTCGACTACCCTCGAATACCTACGAATAACATGCCGACCTACTTCGACTAAACCTATGAGTAAAGACCTTTTTATACTCGCAGGCGTTTTTCAGCATGTTGAAAAATACGTCGCGACCTAGCTGAGGCCTCGAGTAAGCGGGGACTACTCTTGAGCATGAAGGAGAGTTACAAAGACGTCCTAGGACCTCGTGTCGGCCATGCTGCGAGTATGAGTCGAGGGCAAACTCTTCTAAACTCGCCAAATAGGTCGCCGCAGTGGGACAGGCCCATAAGGTTACAACCTACAAACCTGCACATCTTTGGAATGTGGCTTGAGCACCTGGAGAAAACCCACGCGGTTACATCTGGAGAACGTACAAACTTCATAACCTGCACCCGTGGTCAGGATTGAACCTGGTTCTCTAGTGCTGTAAGGCAACAAGCTTACCAATGCGCTGCTTTGTCACCCTTGGACCAAACTGAAAGTTGTTCTTTTAGTTTGTGTGTGACTTCATTCTGGGAATGGAGGAGGCCAATGTTAGAGAAATTGGTATGGTAATTGGAAGGAGTTAAAATTGGTTCGCAACTGGGAGGTCCAGCAGGCCTTGGTGGACTAACGCAAGTGTTCAGCGAAATGTTTGCCTGGTCTACGCTTGGTCTTCCCAGTGTGTAGGAAGCCACATCAGAGATACCAAATGCCACAAGGTTGGAGGAGGTAGGACATAGAATAACACAGCACCGGAACGGACCCTCTGGCCCACAATGTTTGCGCTGAACATGATGCTAAATTAAACTGATCTCATCTAGCTGTACATGATCCATATCTCTCTCTTCCTTGCACTTCCTTGTGCCTATCTAAAAGCCTCTTAAATACCAATATCTTATCCTCCTCCACCACCACCGCTGGCAGTGCATTTCAGGCTCCCACCATTCTCTGTAAAAATATAATTGCCCCTCATGGTTCAGAGAAGATTTACGAGGATGTTGCTAGGACTAGAGGGTGTGAGCTTTCAGGAGAGGTTGAGTCGGCTGGAACTCTATTCCATGGAGCGCAGGAGGATGTGTGGAGATCTTATAGAGGTATACAAAATCATGAGAGGAATAGATCAGGTGGATGCACAGAGTCTTTTGCCCAGAGTAGGGGAATCGAGGGACAGAGGACATGGGTTCAAGGTGAAGGAGAAAAGATTTAATAGGAATCTGAGGGGTAACTTTTTCATACAAAGGGTGGTGGGTGTATGGAACAAGCTGCCAGAGGAGGTAGTTGAGGCTGGGACTATCCCATCGTTTAAGAAACAGACAGGTACATGGATAGGACAGGTTTGGAGGGATATGGACCAAGCGCAGGCAAGTGGGACTAGTGTAGCTGAGACATGTTGGTCGGTGTTGGCAAGTTTAGCTGAAGGGCCTGGTTCCACACTGTATCACTCTATGACTATCTCTATTAAACGTTACCCCTATCATCTTATAACAATAGTGTTGGACATTTTCACCGTGGGGAAAAGGTTCTGACTGTCTACCCTATCTATACCTCTCATAATTTTGTATACTTCTGTTAAGTCTCCCCTCACCTCTGACCTCTCCTCATAACTGAGACCCTCTAATCCAGGCAGCATTCTGGTAAACCTCCTCTTCACCGTCTCCAAACCCAACATCCTTCCTGTAATGGGGCAACCAGAACTGCACGTAATTCTCCAAATGTGGCCAAAACAACATTTTAAAACCTGCATCATAACTTCTTGATTCTTATACTCAATGCCCCTGGTAACAAAGCCAAGCTTTCCATATGCCATCTTTACAACCCTATTCAACTTGTGCGACCTCCTTCAGTGTGCTGTGAACTTGGACTCCATGATCCCTCAGTGCATCAATGTGGTTAAGGATCTTGCTATTAACTGTATCCGCTCCCCTTACCTTCGACCTCCCAAAGTGAAACACCTCAGACTTGCTCAGATTAAACTCCATCTGTCGTTTCTCTGCCCATTTCTGCAGCTAATCTATATTCTGCTGCATCTTCTGACACGCTTCCTCACTGTCTTCTCTTCCAATTTTGGTGTAATCGACAGACTTACATATTTATGCCCAACACATTTTTTAAGTATCACAAACACCAGAGGCCCCAACACAGACACCTGTGGAACTCCACTGGTCACAGACCTCCAGCAGGAATATCTTCCTTTACAACCCTCTGTCTTCTATGAATAAGGCAGTTTGAATCCATACGACTGTCACCATGAATGTTAATCCTCTGGATCTGCCTTCCATGTGGGACCATATAAAAAAACATATAAAAATGAATGTATAAAACATTAATTTACCTTCATCAATCTCCTTTGTTATTTCCTCAAACTCAAAACTCAATCAATTTATTAAGACATGACCTCTCCTGCTGCCTATTCCTAATTAGCCCATTCGCTTCCAGATGGGAGTAAATCCTATCTCGAAGAGTTCTCTCTCAATAGTTTTTCTACCAGTTACATGAGGCCTACTAGCCTATAGTTCCCTGGATTCCCTATACTTCCCTTTGTAAACAAAAGAACATTGGCCACTCTCTGGTCCTCCGGGACCTCACCTGTGGCTAGAGAAGAAACAAAAGTCCTGGTCAAGGCCCCCACAATCTCCTCTCTTGCCTCCCTCAATGACCTGGGATAGATCCCATAAGGCATGGGGACTTATCCATGTTAATGTTTTTAAAGAGCCACAGCATCACCACCTCCTCGTTCTCAAACTGCCCTAACGCTTTTGTATTCTTCACACTGAACTTGCTGTCCTTCAATTCCTTGGTGAAAAAATATTCAAAATACTTATTTGTCGCCTCACCTCCGACTCCAAGCATAAATACCCCCCTTTGAGCGGTCTTATCTTCTCCTGGTCTCCCTTTTTAACATACGTATAAAAAGCTGTGGGATTTGGGTGCATGTGAACCTCTGTCTCACCTGGAAGGGTTGCTGGAGTTAACATTTTAGCTAACATCCATTAGCTTAGCACGGATGTATTGAATATGGTGTATACACATTTGTGAATTGCTGAAAGTGCTGATAGAACTTTGCAAGTCAGGCCATATCTTTGGAGGGAATGGACAGACTACGTTTCAGGTCAGGACCTTTCTTCAGACTCTCAGAACATGATTGAACAGCACGTGAGCATCAGGAAGCACAGAGTGGGGGCAGTGAGAGAGGGTCTCGTAGAACAGATAGAGAGAAGGGATACTTTGAGGAGATTTTGCAATGGAGCAGTAAAGTGGGGACACAGAACGTACAGATGCTGGAATCTTGAGCGAAAAAACAAAATGCTGGAGGAACACAGTAGGTCCGGCAGCATCTGTGGAGGAAATGGACAAATTATGCTTCAGGTCAGGACCTTTCTTCATCCTTCAGTTGTCTGTCTATTCCCTCCACAGATGTTGCCTGACCCGCTGAGTTTTTCGAAATGGAACATAAATATTGAAAAACAAAAGTAAACAAATTGGGTCATTTTAACGTGTTGTCTGACGGAAACCAAGCAGGCAGGCTGGTAAGATGCCTAACGCTACATAACTGCCTGAAAGATTCCCACTACTTGTGAATTTTAATTTGAAAAGGATCACCCAATTCACACAGGTCAACTATATTGAAAAGGCCCAAAATGTGATCCTTAATATGAACAGAATTAACAGAACTTGAGCTGTGGACCTCAGGTATTACTTCACACTTGGCTTAAATGTGCTAAGTTAGGAAGCTTAAATTGTTAAAGTACCCATTTATGATTGAGAACTTGGATGTGTACGTGTGGACTAGATAACAAAATTGTCTTAAACTATAATGGTATTGCAATCTAATACTCATTGTTACATAACTCTGTGGATTTAGTAGATGCGTATCTGGCGACTAACATTTGTTGTAAAAGTTTCAAAGTATTTTTGCATCAACGCAAGTGTAAAAATAACTGCAGTTTTATGAAAATAGAATAATGATATGCACGACAGGACCAAAGGTATTTAATTTTTATTATATCATTTTTGTGAAGCCTTTCCATTTTAATGTTTTTTTATGTAAAAAGATTCAATTTTAAATAGGTTTCTGATTTATTTGTAGTTGTATTACTGCACTATATCTGTATATCAGGACACAATGGTACATAAGCTCAAGGTGACCTCATCCTTTCCCCTCCAGTGCATCACCTGGATATGAAGATACAAAGTTCAAAAGTGCAAGAATAGACCAAGACAAATTTGTTTAGAAAACATGCATACTAAATTATATGCACATGTATTTTGAAACCACAGAAATGTTTTATTTGTATTGCCAACTATGTCTTTGCAACTTTGAAATCCTTCACATTTTCTAATATGTATGTCAATCCATTAAAAAAGAATAGCAATTGCCGCTGTTTGCAATGAAGAACTGGAACATACTGTAGATTTATATAGTTTCTGTTATCAATTGTGGCTTCAATGGGATTCACATCTCTTTGTCAGAAGGCAGTGGCTCCACTCTGGAATGAATTCCCATTCCAAACCTTTGAGCCATTGTCAAGGCAGTTTTGTATTGGAAATGCCATATTTCAAATTAGACATAAAACTCTTTGTTTCCTCTGGTCAAGATAAAAGAATCCATTAGATTATTTAAAGAACCAACATTATTGAAGTACACTCTCAGGTTATTATCTCTTGTTTTTGTATCACATAATTGGGGCTATATGCAAATGACAGCTGGTTTAGTTTATTTTTTTCTGACACGTTAACTGAGGTGCAGTGATAAAAATGGTGCTTTCGTGCTATCCAGTCAAAGAAAGGATTGTACATTAATACAATCAAGCCATGAACAGCGCACAGATAAAGGGTACAACATGCAGTGCAAAGATATAACATTGAAGTCCGATTTAAAGATAGTTCAAAGGTCTCCAATGAGGTAGATGGGAGGTCAAGAGCACACTAGCTGTAGAGAACACCATTCAGTTGCCTGATAACAGCTGGGAAGAAACTTCCTGAAACTGGAATTATGCGTTTTCACACTTCTGTACCTCTTGCCTGATGGGAGAGGGAGTGACCGGGGTAAGACTGGTCCTTGATAATGCTGGTGGCCTTGCTGAGGCAGCACGAAGTGTAGGTAGTGTTAGTGGAAGGGAGGCTAGTTTGTGTGATGGTCTGGACAATGTCCACAACTGTCTGCAATTTCTTGCGGTCTTGGATGGAACTGCCCCAAATCCTACTTTATTGTTCTTTCCCTGTGTTTTTTTATTTATCCCATTCCTTTTGAATGTTGTAAAATTTTCTTCCATGACCCTTTTAGGCAGTGCATTCCAAATCAAAGGTCACCATGCTTCAACACTAAAATCTTCTTTAGTATTTATCCTAAATCTTGTTCCTTAGTTACTGAAGATGTAAAAAAAAGACAGATAGAATGGTTCCAACTTGAAATGTCATCAGTCCATGCAGAGATCCTCCACTAGTCCGGTCTGAAGAAGGGTCTCGACCCGAAATGTCACCCATTCCTTCTCTCCAGAGATGCTGCTCCAGCATTTTGTGTCTATCCTCGTACAGTTCTTTTTTCTCTCATATTTTGCACAATCTTCCTAACAATAAATGATAACATCTTTTCATAATTACTTCCTATACCTATGCCAGTTATTTTCAAATTATACACAAGAACTTCCAGATCTCTCTCTGCATCTCAGAGTTCTGCCCATTTTGGCAGGAACAAAAAGACGTGGGAAACGTTAAATTGCAACTTTTTGTTCCTGCCAAAATGGGCAGAGGTCCATTATATTCCATTAGTCAGATCTTTGCCAACTCACTTAATCTGTCCATATTCTAGCCACTTCATTCTCTAGTTTAATTTAAATTAGTGAATGCCAGTTCGACATTTTACATTGCTGCTCACTTGACTGAAGATATGTTGGTGTGTCAAATGGTCCTCTCGTGTATAAGGGCATTGCTGGCTATTTCTGTGATAGCATGAACCAAGTAGGCTGACATCCAAAAGTAATGAGAATTTTAGTGGAAAATTGGATATTGAATGAGCCAAAATATCCTGAGAATCTCAAGGTATCACCACGATGAAAGTCTATCCAATATTGTTCAAAGCTATTTGAAGAGCTTCCTATTTGCCATTTACTCTATGAATAGGACAATGTTTAAATGATCACAATCTTGCTGCCCCTTGCATTGGATAAAAATAGTTTTTTTAAGAGAGACAGGTGATACATAAATAGAGAATGAAAAGGTTAATCTGGAGATATGTGTCTTCAAATGCAAAGAATATGTGTTATAATTAGGGGAAAAAAAGCAGAAAAACCAAGGATGGTGTATCAGTACAACATCAGCCAGATGGCTGTTTATCATGAAGGAACCTAGCAGATGTGATTTGTATCAGATACTCATCTCCAGAACTCTTAATGACTGGATTGACTGCTCACGTTCATCATTAGTTGGGTTTTGCCAATTTCTTTGTTGTACAGCAGACTGCATTCAATAATGTATCATATTAACCCTGAAAATTTATAAAATGTCCTTCATAAGCAGAGGCCGCTCTGTTCAGGACTTAGTAAAATTAATTGACCTGAGAATGAATGGGCATCACCCAATATTCACCCAAAGAGAATGAAATGTGCTTTATTTACACATGATAAAGAAGCACAGAAATTGTAATTTGTTCAATATTAATATAGATATAAAAGTGAACCAGAATTGGGAATATATAATATATCTACTATAAATTAATTTAGAAATAGATTAATTGCATTGTCAATATTATTTCTATACGCTGGATTAATTATTAGTTTTATACTTTTACAACCAATTGTATGTTTATACTTCTGTGCTTATTGTACTGCATTATCGTTCCTTTGGTGGGAATCTTTTTCGGACATGCTTTTAGGCCAATATCCATGATTAAAAGCTCATGTCAAAATCCTTTATTGATCTATTTCATGTTTTACTCTTTCACCTGAGCAGTTCTTCCATCAAAGGTTTGCAAAATATCTTAAAATATATTTGACAATTTAAATGTTTTTTTTAAAATCTAATATTTAATTGCTACAACCCAATTCTGACCTCCACTGCCCGCTTGCTCCAACTCTACCCCGTATTCTGCTCCAGCACCATTATTTTCCAATTATAATGATTTGATTCAGATAGGCTGACAGTCCATTCTAACTATATTGTACAGTTATTGTGCTGTTAGTTAACATTTACTGGAAATACTGAAACACTCATTTATCTTATTTTGTGTGCCAAGTTGAAGTCGTATTACTCCATACAGCTGCTGAATATATTAAAGAAACATATATGAGGACAATGTTATTATTTTCAACCAATAGCAACAAAATATGAACAAACAGATGCCAAATTGAAGGCTAACTCCTTAAAAGTGTGACTAATAACTGGAAAGTCTCCAGGTTGGCACAGGGATGAAACTGTTCATGAATAGATCTAATGCCAGTGCTAATTGAGCAATATGTCAACGCAAATATCCAGTTGTTTTCAGATAGCATGGAAAAGAGTCTGAAGAAAGGCTATCAGTTTTAACCATTGATGGAAAAGTCCCTTCAAGCCAATTTTAACAAGAGCGATTTGGGGAGACTATTCGGTTCAAAGTATGGGTTCATTTCTTAAAGATTTTCACAACTTCTTAAATAGCCTAGTTTTAGCAATTGGTGCCAATTGGAGAGTAAATATTTACGCTGTTATGACTGAGATTAATTTACGTAACAAACTTCCACGGCCCTATCTGGAAATGAGCAGTAAGCACTTGTTGCAGTTAGCCATATGTGCAAGCTGTGCACAGATGGTGATGTAAAATTAAGTTGTCTTATTCTATTTGTTTGGAATGTGACTAGACTGGTATGCGTTGTCCATCCCTAATTGTCCCAGAACTCAATGACCTGCCTCGAATTTTAACCAAATGTAGGATTTAACAGCAGTTTTATGGTCGTACACCTGCAAATTGGGTAAGAACGTTGCATTTCCTTTCCTGAAGGTAACCAGTGATCCTTATGGATTTCTACAATAATTCAGTAATTTCATGGTCATCGTTACTGATATCAGCTTTCTAATGCAGATTTAATAAATTACGTGGAGTTTAAATACTGTACTTTATTTGCCATTTTGCGATTCAAAATAGTCCAGAATGTGGGCACTGGTCCAGCATTAACAGTATTTACAATTTTGCCAACTGCAGTCAAGAAGTAGTGTAGAAATGGACATAAAGGGCAAGAAAAGTAAATATCCTCTGATTTAAGAAAACCTATCTCCTCCTCCTGCTACTAAGACATCAAAATAGAAAACTCACAATTAGAATTGACTCTAATAATGTTCGACATTGATCATTGATTTTCAGGCATAGTAATGTACGTGGACCAATAGGACACAATATTAAGTTTCCTATTTTATCTACAAAAATGGAGGAAACTTTCAGTAGATGATTGAACCCCCCCCCCCCCCCCCCCCATTTTAGTCTGGCTCAATAGCCTTGTAATAGATCTGCACCATTTAAACATCTGCTAAAGATTGTTGTATTTTGGTTTGTGTTAGTACTGCTGCTCCAAGATTCTGCTGCGCCTGAGGAATTGGTGATCAGTACCACTGATGGCTCTTTGCAAATTTTCTCTTGTGTGCCATGAAGCAGATGAAGGAAAATATTACTAATCTGCAACTGGGGTGAAAACGGAGAGCCAGTCAAAGCTTGATGGAGACTGTAATGGAGAAGCCAGTGGTTGGGGTGTTGGTGACGAGATCAAAGCCGCACAGGGTAATGATTTTGAGATCAAAGCATTGGAAGGCTGGCCAGAGATTGGGTCAGGGATGGTATATGAAGGTCGGGACCATTTTGGGATGGCGGTTGAAGGATAGGTATGTGGTGGCAGGTTGGTGTCCCTGTGAATCAGCACAGTGTGAACCCTTATGATAATTCACAAAATAGGAAAAACTTTAAACTGAGCTCCATTAGTTTGTGTTCTTATCATTAGGCTCAGACTAGTTCCATGAGGCCCTCCTTAACCTGAGCTGCTGCACAGAGAGAGCAGTGCTATAAAAGCATGCTTGTTCTGTCAGTGACCAATGATGGGCACAGAAAATACATTATAATTTCAGATAAATCATGATCAGAAGTGCCCCATGAGATTTCCAGTGTTTGAAATTCAATTTGAAAACAGTTGCAGTAATAAGCTATTTTTGAGGCATGCCCAGTTTCAGCAGATAAGAATTACTTTATTTTAGCAGCGGAATCTTCAAAAAAAAACAACGGGTCTTCTGGATTTGAAAGTCCAAATTCTTGCTGATCCCTTGACCCAAAGTCAAAGATCAACATTCCATCGATACTACGTTCTGCAAAGTGCTGGGAAAACATATATCAATAGGATCAAAGACCCCTAGTCTGAAAAATGTTAAAATGCTTAATAATATTTTTGCTGGTTAGTGTAAAATAAAGTGTCAGCGCTTGCAAGAATTTCTGAAGAGAATCAGACAATTGGACAATGGGAATACCGATAATTGTGCTTCCATGGCATATAGACATTCAAATTTAATGCATAGTATGTCAGATATTGTACTAGTTTGCTGTGACTTTCCTGGCTAAACTTTAAAAGTACCATGTTCAGATTCTGTCTTTTTCTTTTTGTAGTTCTGACCAAGTTATTATCCCCTTAATTCTCACCAGCTACCAAAATAGCCATGGTATTTAGATTATTGTTTGAATCAGTAGCAATAATTGAATGCCAAAACACAATTAGAGATTCTCATAGCTTGACACTAAACCTGGTGTAGTAAAAGTGAAAAAATAGGAGTCTAATGTGTGATCTAGAATGCTCTGAAGAACATATTGGATTGCAGTCAATTTCGGCTGAAATTAGACATCTCTAATAAAGTGAGCTTGTACAGTTTTTTTCTGCAAACATATATACAGTTCTTGTCACCAGAGTGTAGAAAGGATGTGATTACCTGAATGTCATTCGAGATGGAGTGTTCCAGTTATGAGGAGAACACGATAGACTGTTTTTGTTTTCCTTGGATTGGAGGAGGCTGTGAGGTGTTGAGTTTGGAGTATGGGGACTGACATGTTCTGATTGAGGTAAATGAAATTATGAGGGAAATAGATAGGGCAGATAGAAGAGATGTCTAAAACTGGAGAGTATGGCAGGGGGCAGGGGGTTTGATGGAGTCTGAGGAAGCAGTATTTCTACCCGGATGGTGGTTGGAACCTTTTCATTGCCTGAAAAGTGCCTGCTTGTTGTGAATCCGTAGCCCACTTTGCAATCTAATGCAGTCTGTTTTATTTTTCATTGAGCAAATGTTCATGCTTTGACCACAATGGAACCTAAAATAAAATGTCTAATTGGTCTCTTCTGAGCAGCTTTTGCTTCCCCAATCCAGCTCCTGAAAGGTCTGGGTGGGCAAGAAAGCCACCAATGCTAAGTGAAATAACAATCAACTATTTAGATTAGAAGTACTCAATTGAAGGAGTGCCAGTTTTATTGGTTTAAAGTGGACCCGGACATGATAAATTAGATTAAAGAATTGGCAAACAAACTGACACTGAAGAATGGGCAGTGCAGTCAAAGTAGTTTCAGTCTGGTGAAAGGTAAAGCAAAATCTGAATATTCTCAGTGCCAAAAACGTCAAAGAATATGATAAAGGAGACAACATGGACAAATGGTCTCTTAAAATGCCATAGAAGGGGGCCATCATGCCCATGCCGCCGCCACCACCCTGCCCTCCCCACATGAATGGGATCATGTTAAATATAAAAACCTCAGAGAGGGGAAGTGAAAAAAGAAACGTGCAAAATGAAAACATAACTAGCAGCTAATAGAAACGGTTTATGTATTAATATTAAAGGAAAGGGGTGGAATAAGGAAATGTATAATTTCGGGACAAAATAGAGACCCTTCTGTGAAGGCAGAGGGCACGACGGATTTTAGAATAGTGGTGTAATGGTGCTTTGAAAATCTGAAAGGAAGTTAAGAGTGCAATAAGATTGAAAGCCTTTTTCAGTTCAACCTTCCTGCTTTACTGAATGCTGAGATTATCAGTGCACCAGTGTTCCCAAGTCTATGATACTCTCATCATTCTCGCTTGTTAAACGCCAGTCTCGGAAGTAAACTTGGTTTTGTTTTTGCATCTGATATTTTAGCTAGCACGCACAGTAATTCCAGTGCACTAGTCTGAAGGGAGTAGAAGTTTAATTCATTGGCAGCAGAATTATTCAAGTGGTCCATTGTGTCCTAGACAATGTTGAGGTACTTGACAATGTGTTCATGAAGTGTTTTTTGGACTTCCTGGATTAAAGCATTGTAGGATCCAACCAAGGTACAGGCTTTTTTTTAAATTCCAAGCACTTATAATGTTAAAATGAAGTTAACATTAAAGTAAACATTCCTGGAGGAAAAATGATGAAGACACAATAGAAAAAATAAAACGGGGAAGGCAGCTCAACCGTGGCTAACGAGGGAAATCAAGGATAGTGTTAATTCCAAGGAAAAGGCATATAAATTGGCCAGCAGCAAACTGGAGGACTGGGAGAAATTTAGAACTCAACAGAGGAGGACAAGGGGTTAATTAAAAGGGGGGGGGAGCATGAAAGAAAGCTTGCGAGGAATATAAAAACGGACTCCAAAAACTTCATTAGATATGTAAAAATGAAAAGATTAGTGAAGACAAATGTAGGCCCTTTACAGTCAGAGACAGGTGAATTTATAATGGGAAACAAAGAAATGGCAGAATAGTTAAACAAGTACTTTGGTTCTGTCTTCACTAAGGAAGACACATACGATCTCCCAGAAATGCTAGGGGACAGAGGATCTAGTGGGAGGGAGGAACTGAAGGGAATCCACATTAGTCAGGAAATGGTGTTGGATAAACTGTTGGGACTGATGGCAGATAAATCCCCAGGGCCTGATGGTCTACATTCCAGAGTACTCAAGGACATGGCCCTAGAAATCGTGGATGCATTGGTGATCATTTTCCAATGTTTTCTGGACTCTGGATCAGTTCCTGTGGACTGGAGCATAGCCAATGTAACTCCACTTTTTAAGAAAGGAGGGAAAGAGAAAACGGAATTATAGACCAGTTAGCCTTACAGCGGTAGTGGGGAAGATGCTTGAGTCGATAATTAAAGATGTAATAGCAGTTCATTTGGAAAGCAGTGTCAAAGTCAGCATGGATTTATGAAGGGGAAATCATGCTTGACCAATCTTCTGGAATTTTTTGAGTATGTAACAAGTAGAATGGATAAGGGAGAGCCAGTAGATGTGGTGCGTCTGAACTTTCAAAAAGCCTTTGACAAGGTCCCACACATTGATAAAAATACATCTCTTGATGCTCCTGAACACATCATCAGTGATGTAACCTGGGGTCATTGGGTGTTTCGGGTCTTTCAACATCAGACACCCTCACCCAGGCAACCCAGCCGTGGTTGATCAGACCACGACGTGTTCAGGTGGCATTCTCTCCTCCCCATGGACCTTCTCTCCTGATCCAGAGCCATCTCGAGGCCTTCTCCGCTGCCTCTGTGGTGTTCTTGATGGCTCTTCTCTTCTCCATTCTGTTGATGCCCAGTGCACTCAAGGCTTTGTAGAGCGATTGCCCTGCAAAACCTCTGCAGCCAACCTCGATGGGCATACACCTTGCCTTCCAGCCCTGCTTACGGCAGTCTATGACCAGCTCTTCGTCTAGCACCTTGTCGACGTCCTCGTCGAACAGATGCCGGACTGAGATTAGTGTGCAAAATTAGACCACATGGTATTGGGGGTAGGGTATCAACATGGATAGAATGGTAGGCAGTGACTAGTAGGGTGCCACAAGGCTCGGTGCTGGGACCTCAGTTATTTACAATATATATTAACGATTTAGACGATGGAATTAAATGTGGCACCTCCAAGTTTGCGGATGACACAAAGCTGGGTGGCAATGTGAGCTGCGATGAGGATACTATGACGCTGCAGGGTGATTTGGATAGGTTGGGTGAGTGGGCAGAAGCGTGGCAGGTGCAGTATAATGTGGATAAATGTGAGGTTATCCACTTTGGTGGCAAGACAAGAAGGCAGATTATTATCTGAATGGTGTCAGATTAGGAAAGGGGGATGTGCAATGAGACATGGGTGTTCCACAGAAGGCAGTGGAGGCCAATTCACTGGATGTTTTCAAGAGAGAGTTAGATTTAGCTCTTACGGCTAAAGGAATCAAGGGATATGGAGAAAAAACAGGAACGGGGTACTGAATTTGGATGATCAGCCATGATCATATTGAATGGCTCGAAGGGCCAGATGGCCTGCTCCTGCACTTATTTTTCTATGTTTCTATGAATTTCACATTCAGTTTGGGAATAAAAGAGTAATGACTTAAACATATATGTCAGTACAAAGATATGAATCAAAATTGATAATGTGTACTGAGAAAATAGTTTCAGTTGCAGACATTCAAGTAAATATTTCAGAGTTCTCACCAAATTTATACTCCATAAAGAAACAATGACTGAAAAAAACAATCCATTGGTAGCTAACTAAGAAATAAAGGGTGGTATCAATTTTACAGAAAATACATGTTGTTAAAAAAAATAGTAGGCAAAAAGATGAGTGAAATCATTGAAGATAGCAAAGAATGATTGAAAATGCATAAGGAAAAAAAATTGGGTTGAGAGTAAACAAGTGAGGAATATTTTTTTAAATATATGATTAAAGAAAGAGTATAACAGAAGTAAAAGTTGATCGTTGGGAGGATGAGAATGGGAAATTAATAATGGAAATAAGGAAATAGTAGAGACATGCATATAAAGTATTCTATGTCTTCACATTAGAAGATATGGATAAACAATTCAAGTCGTCAAGTTTTATTCGTCACTTGCACATAAAGTGCAGTGAAATGAATTTGCCAGCAGCGGTACAATAAAAAAAGAACACACAATACACAATAAAAATTTAACACAAACATCCACCACAGCATTCATCACTGTGGTGGAAGGCACAAAATTTGGTCAGTCCTCCTCCATTTTCCCCCGTGGTCGGACCACAACCCTCCACAGTCGCCGCTGCGGGCGTCCAGATGTGCAGACAAGGTAAGTCCAGGTAAGTCCTGAATCGGTGCCTCCCCACCAGAGACCACGGCTTCAAGATGGTGTAGGCCACAGGCCAGCGGTCGAAGATCTAAAAGTCCCCGCCGCGCTGCAGCCAGAAGCACCGCAGACTGCAGGGCCGGCGGTCGGAGCTCCTCTCCAGGGATCCCGCTCCGGATGGTAAGTCCCCGCCGCACCCGCGGTAGAAGTAGGCCGCGGGCCGGCGGGAGGAGCTCTTCTCTTCCGGGGTCCCCAACGAGGGATCCCAGGCTCCGGACGCCGCGCCAGCGAACGGAGCACTCCCCTCTGGCGACCCCTGGCGAGGGCTCGCCCGGCTCCGCGATGAAAGAGTCCTCGCTGCGCCCGCAGCTGGAGCCCCGGGCGCATCTCCGGGAAAGGCCGTACCGATCCCCTATGTTAGGCTACGAGGGAGGCAACATGGAAAAAGTTGCCTCTCCGTGGAGGAGGCGACCGAAGCGGTTTCCCCCACACCACCCCCCACACAAGACACACAGAGAAAGATTAAAAACACACATTGAGACACACTAAAAAAACAAAAAAAGTAGAAAAAACTAGCACGCTGCTGGCAGGGCTGCCGGCTCGCAGCGCCCCCACCGACCGACAACCCTATAATGGTAGAAAACCAGAGTGCAAAGGGGAAGGAGAGAGTCTATGCATGAGTTGGAATTTTCCGAAATTTCCTGCATTATGTAAACATTGAAGTGGATTGTAAAACTATGAATATAATGCTCTAATTTAATAATGTGAAAAGATTGCAAGCAGGAAACTTGACCTGCTACCGTAACATCCATCATTGGGAAAATGGTAAAATCTACTACTATGGAAGTAGGACCTATAGAAAATCATTAACTGATTCAATTGTGTCCACAGCTTTATGAAAGGTAAACCATATTTGTAAACTTAGTTCTCTGAAGATACATCCAGCTGGGTGGAATGCAAGATGGCGTCCAACACAGGCGACTATTTGCGTGCGAGCCACAGAAGCAAATCGACAAAGTCGCATTACAATCGCTCCACACTCTTAAATCTGTATTCCTACAGCTACACTGTAAATGGATTGATTGTGATCATATATTGTCTTTCTGCTGACTGGTTAACACGCAACAAAAAGCTTTTCACTGTACCTCGGTACACGTGACAATAAACTAAACTGAAACTGGATAACGGGGAGCCACTTCACAATGCAAATGCCAAGTGAAAGTCTATTGCAGAAGATGAGAGCTTGAAAGTAGAGAATTAACTAACACATGGAAAACAGAGAATTATGGAGTAGAACACAAAGTGCTGGAGTAACTCAGGGGATCATACAGCATCTCTGGAGGACATGCACAGACAATGTTTCAGGTCTGGATCCTTCCTCGCCTATTCATGTCCTCCAGCAATGCTGCTTGACCTGCAGAGTTACTCCAGCGCTTTGTGTTCTCTACAAGATGCCAGCATCTGCACTTCCTGTGTCTGGAGGATTAAGGAGGTCATGTTCAAATTGGCAAACTAAATTGTGAGATGTATTCGATTAATGCTGAACTCTTAACTGTTTACAATCTATATTAATGACTTGGATGAATAAACCATGTGTTTTACAACCAAATCTTCTGTTAATACAAACACAGATAGGAAAGCCAGTTATGAGGATAGTGTGTACGTAGCAGGCTGGTGTACAGAAAGATTCGGATGTTCTCATACATGAAATAGATTTAACATGCAGTTAGAGCGAGTAATTGGGAAAGGCAAATGTTGGTCTTTATTGCGGTGGAAAAGAAATACCAAAGTAGTAAGACTTTGCCATAACAGTTGGATTGCCTTATTTAAGAAAGTATATACTTGCACCAAAATAGGTTTGCTAACTTGATTCCTGGGTTGAAGGGTTTGTTTGGTAAGGTATGGTTGAGCAGTTTGGGCCTATACTAATTAAGGTCTGGAAAAATAGATCAATTTATTGAAAGACATGAGGTTTTGAGGGGGCTTAGCACAGAAGATTGTTATTTTCCCCAAGGGAAATGTGGAACTGGGGTCATAGTTACTCCACCATAGTCATCCACCATGACACAATCTTTGGAATTTTCTACCACAGAACAGTGGGGACTGAGTCACTAAATGTGTTCAGGCCATATGTAAATATATTTTATGGGAATCAAACAGGAAAGTGAGAGAAAGCCAAAGTAAATTAGCCGTGAACTTACTGAATGACAGATCAGGTTCAAGGGGCTGCATGGCCTATTTCTTGTGTTCTAAAGAAGAAGTGTCTTGACCCAAAACATCATCGATCTGTGTTCTCCAGTGATGCTGGCCAAGAGCGGAACTCGCTATCAAAACATGGAGGGGACGGGGGACACAATTTTTTGGCGGCCGCGCGCGCACATGCGCACACCCACACGCACGCGAGGCTTCGGAGGCTCAATCCAGCGCTAAATGCAGCTCAATTCTGCCTGTCTCACCGGGTTAACTACAGCCCTGTCTGGACTGATGGGACACCAGCGCTGCTTCTCCGCGCTGACCATATTTCCCGCAAGCCCAGGCAGAACAGGCAGAGTTGAGCTGGGACTGGCTGTGGGCCTGGGGGCACAGCTCGCGTCTGACTCCCGACCTCTCTGGCCACCCGTGGGGGGGCCACTCGGGACAGCGCCGGAGACCCGGCCGGGATCGATCATGCCTGCGGATGAGGCGCAGGTCTGTGCCACGTCTCCCTCCAATCACCGCACTCTATCCTCAATCCCACCCCCCCCCCACACCTCCCTGCTCCAATCATCGCGCCCTCGATCATCAGTCCCACCCCCACTGTCTCGCGGAAATCGGTGATTTTAAAATACGGATCACAAGAACTTGGGGGGGGGGATGTCCCCCACCTCTCAAAACATGGGGGGGACGTGTCCCCTCTGGCCCCCCCCCCCCGGGTTTTCCGCCCCTGGCTGACCAGCTGAGTTACTCCAACACTTTGTGTCCTTTTGCATGTAAACCAGCATCTGCAGTTCCTTATTTCTGTCATTTCTGTATGTTCTCTGACCGTAGCATTGTTGACAAAGGAACAGTTTTAAGAAAGACAATTATCTCAGAAGTCCTGGTCACAGCCGTGCTATTGTATCTAAATTATAAAGTTTTCAACTTGTGTTGCGACCACACAGGACTTGGTGCTGGGAAACAAGCCTGGCCAGGTGACTGGTTTTTCAGTGCAAGAGTATTTTGGGGATAGTGATTGCAACTCCATAAAGATACAAGGAAATGTAGATATTGGTTTACAAATAAATACAAAGTGTTGGAGTAACTCAGTGGGTCAGGCAGCATCTCCGGAGAACACAGATAGGTGATGTTTCGGGTCAAGACCCTTCTTCAGACTGATGAAGGTTTCTGACCTGATACACGGATAGGTGACGTTTCGGGTCAGGCCCCTTCTTCAGTCTGATGAACTGAATCAGACTGAAGAAACATCACATGCAGAGTGGCGCAGTGGTAAAGTCACTGCCTTTCAGAACTAGTGACCCGTATTCGGTCCTGACCACAAGTGCTGTCTTGACAGAGTTTGTATGCTCTTCCTGTGAATGCATGGATTTTTTCCAGCTGCTCCGGTTTCCTCCAACATTCCAAAGACGTGCACATTTGTAGGATAATTGACTTTTGTAAATTGCCCTTATTGTGTAGGATGAAAAACTGGGAGAGCATAGAATTAGTGTACAGGTGATTGTTAGTTGGCGCAGGCTTGGTGGACTGAAGAGCCTGCTTCCAGACTGTTTCTCTTAAAGTAAATTTGTAGATGACACTAAGATTGCAGGAGATCCGGACAGTGAGGAAGGCTGTCCAATTACACAGCAGGATACAGATCAGCTATTGAAATGGGTGGAGAAATGGTAGATGGAGTTTAATCCCGGCAAATGTGAGGAGTTGTACCTTGAGAAGACAAATATAAGTAAAGAGTATGTGAATGGCATGACCCTGAACAGAATTGACGCACAGAGGGATCTTTGGGTCCATGGCTTCCTGAAAGTGGTAACAAAAACAGATAGAGTGGTAAAGAAGGCATACAGTATGCTTGCCGTCATTGGTCACTGTATTTTCTGCAAGAGTCAGGAAGTCATGATGCAGCTCTATATGACTTTAGTTAGGCCACATTTGGAGTATTGCTTCCAGGAAGGATGTGAAAAGTTTGGTGCAGAAGAGGTTTACCAGAATTTATGGGGACAAACTCTTCATATTATCTTCATATTATTAACTAACCCAAGTTGTACAATTGGGTTATTTTCTCTGGAATGACAGAAGTTGAGGGGAGACTTAATAAAATATGTATAATTATGAGAGGCATAGATTGGATAGACAGTCAGAATCATTTTCCTATTGGTGGAAATGTCAAAGACGAGAGGGCATAGCTTTAATGTGAGAGGGGCAAAGTTTAAAGGGGATGAACAGGGCAAGTCTTTTACAAAGAGGGTGGTGGGTGTCTGCAACAGGCTGCCAAGATGGTGGACGCAGATACAATAGTGGATTTTGAGACATAGATAGGAACATGGATATGAAAGGAATGGAGGGATATGGATCACGTGACTGCAAATGAGATTCGTTTATCTTGGCATCCAACAGACATTGTGGGCAGAAGGGCCTGTTCCTGAGCTATATTGTTCTATGTTAGGTTTTGTCTTTATGATCCTCTGTGATATGAAAATATATTGACATAATTCAGCATTGCATCAGATAGCTGTAGCCAAACGAAGGACATTGGCATTCAAAGTTGTGATTGGACGTACTAAATTTTAATTTTATGCTCCTCACTGGATCCTCTAAGCTGCCTGGTTCATCAACCTTGTGCTGGTTGATTTTTATTTCTTCTAAATCAGATTATTTGCAGACATTTCTAATGGTGACACAATGCAAAATGGTTGTTCTTGGCATCACAATATTAGACCAAATGCTTTTCTTTGAGGTCACTTCTGTGCCAGTGACACATTAATCATTTAATAAGACAAAAAGGTCAACAGTTGGGAGGAAAGGCATTTTTTAAAATAATAATTCTGTAGTTCTTAACACCACGGCCTTAGCATGTGGCTGATGTTGTGGCTCACGTCCCTCAAAGTTATATGCTGCTTCGACAAGTCTGGCTGGAAAATCTGCTCTAGTCAGCTTGAAAGATGTCCAGAGAGCAATCGTACTTCATAAATAATAGCCAGTTCTTGTCAGCTGCTGCAGACATCGCAGTACAGTAACATGTTTTAGAGCAGATGGAAAGGCTCTTCTCTGCTGTGATCTGGCTTATAAACTTCCTCTTTAGAGGTATGTTTTTCATCAACCTTTCTTCATTTCAGAGTTTCCTCTCTTGTCCTCCAACAGTTAGCAATAGTGCCTGGAATTTGTGAATTACTGGACTCCATCTACAGAAGTTTATATTATGTTATGAATTTTACACTGACAGTCGCGACTGGTATTAAAGAGTTACAGTTGAAAAGTCCTGGCAACACCACGCATTAATATTAGTTTCCCTTTTTTCAATCAAGAAGGAAAACTAACTGATGCCTGCCGGTAAAAGTGATCAAAACGACATGTATGAACCTGGACTAGAGTTGCCATATTCTTCTGCCACTCGGATGGAGAACTCAAATTTAATTTAGTATCTTGTCACTGGAAAAAACAACTGAGAATCTAATAAATTTCACAGTTCCCAGTCAGTTGATATGAAGCCAAAGAATGAGTACATTCCACCTTAGACAGTGAACAAACGGTCCACCTTGTCAACCACTAAGAGATTTTCCAAGCTACTGTTGGCTGATCAGCATTGGGAGCAGTTGCTTTCATTTCCATCACCCATTGATGACATCGGGCGATATTTTTATTCCCTTTTCTCATAACCATGGGAATTCATGACTGTGTTCGACATGGAAAACAGAGAATTATGGGGTAGAACACAAAGGAAATCAGCAGATCAGGCAGCATCTCTGGAGGACATCGGGCAATGTTTGGTCATCCAACTTGTGATTTAACATGCATTATGTGTGGAATGTTCAGTTTTCAATTTGAGAAATGTATTTTAAAATGTTATTATTGTTCCACGTCTAAATGTTGTATATTGTATTATTTTTGCATCATATTTGCCAACGCGTATCATTTCAACTTGCGACGATGTTGATTAACCCATTTCACAAACAATATGTAAATGTTTGTAGTTATATAACGTATTTTTCCAGTTATTTCAAGTGGAGGCATGCAGAGCAGAATGAGACTATTTGTCTGTAATGGCCCTTCAATCGTTACAGCACAATGTTTGATATATTTGTTTGAAATTAGGAAGAATATGAAGCTAGCTGATTTTCAAAGATCATTTTCAATGCTGACATCAATCTCTTCTGATATAGTCTAGGATATTAAACTTGCCTCCAAAAGTAGCGCTTTGGCCAGAGGTTGTTCTACTAATGCAATGCGGCATAAAGTGGTAATATACAAAGAAACATTCTTTTATAATGTAGTTGCCTTCAAATGAACAGAAGGCAATAATGAGAAATCCTCTGTCCTTTGGACCCAACGGCAAGGGTTTTGTGACATAATGATAAATTATTCCCAGTTCCATTGTAGGTACTTTCTAGCATTCAAATCATGCCTAAGATAACTTTTTTAATTAAAGATTTACATCACAAAGCTATTTTTAAGGTGGATGAAAGTGAACTAAAATGTTGAAAATAACTTTTTTCATTAAAGTATTTGGAACTTAGTAAAAGGAGACTAGTGAGTGATGCAATTCTTTATTTTGCTTGGTCCACCAGAATATACTTGACTGGAGTACATATAGAACTGGATCCAGTATCCTTGATCCCATAATACCCAGAGTTCATTAGACAAAGGAGCAGAATTAGGCCATTCAGTCCATCGAGCCTGCTCTGTTGTCAGATCATGGCTGATTTGTTTTTCCCTCTCAACCCCATTTTCCTGTCTTCTCCCCATAACCTTTGATACCCTTACTAATCAAGAACCTATCAATCTCTGCTTTAAAATACCCAATGACTTGGCCTCCACAGCCTTCTGTGGCAATGAATTCCACAGATCCGCCACCTTCTTGCTAAAAAAATGTCCCCTCATTTCCAATCTAAAGGTACGTCCTTTTATTCTGAGTCTGTGCTGTCTGGTCCTAGACTCTCCCATTACTGGAAACATCCTATCCACATCCACTCTATCGAGGCCTTTCATTATTCGGTAAGTATCAATGAGATCTCCCCTCATTTTTCTAAACTCCAGCAAGTAAAGGCCCAGAGCCAATGTATCAAATTAATTCTTATGTTGGTACTGATACACACAGTGCCCTCCATCATGTTTGGGACAAAGACCCATCATTTTTTTATTTGTCTATGTACTCCACAATTTGAGATTTGTAATAAAAAAAAATCACATGTGGTTAAAGTGCACTGTCAGATTTTAATAAAGGACATTTTTATACATTTTGGTTTTACCATATAGATATTACAGCAGTGTTTATACATAGTCCCCCCTATTTCAGGGCACCATAATGTTTGGGACACAGTAATGTCATGTAAATGGAAGTATTCATGTTTAGTATTTTGTTGCATATCCTTTGCATGCAATGACTGCTTGAAGTCTGCGATTCATGGACATCACCAGTTGCTGTGTGTCTTCTATGGTGATGCTCTGCCAAGCCTGTATTACAGCCATCTTTAGCTTATGCATGTTTTGGGGGCTAGTCCCCTTCAGTTTTCTCTTCAGCCATATAAAAGGCATGTGGGCGGCGCGACTTTCGTCTGCAGCGGCCTCTGCAGTCCGTCTGTCTTTTTATTATTTTTGTCTCGTTTTTATGTAGTTTTTTATTTTTGTTTTTGTCGGGGTATGTGTGTGGGGGGGTGGGGGTGGGGGGGGGAAACTTTGAAATCTTTCCCCTGCACGGGAGACCCGACCTTTTCTTTGTCGGGTCTCCGTTGTCGTTGGGGCTGGGCAACGTGGAGCGGCCTCCAGCAGGAACGACCTGGGGCTCCAGTTGTGGAGCTGCGGACTACTCACCGTCACGGGGCTGGCCGAGTCCGGAGCGGGTGGAGCTGTGGTGGAGCGCAGCTGCGACCCGACCGCCGGAGATTCGGAGGCTACAACCGCGGGTCTGGCGGACGGCAACACTGGAAGCCCGCGGGTCCCCTGGTGGGAGACCGCTTTTCGGGGCTTCCGCAGCGGCGACTTCTCCCGCCCGAGTTGCGGGGTTGAAGAGCACCTGGAGCGGGGCTTTATCCCCCCGCGCGGCTTGGAATGGCCGCCGAACTTTGCGGGCGCGCGCCGGGGCTCTAACACCAAGACCCGGTGCGCGACCTTGCATCACCTTTAATGGCCGCGGGATAATCACCATCGCCCGCCGGGGGCTTTGACTTTGACTCTGACATCGGGGGGGGGGGGGGGGAGTGCAGTGGAGAGATACGTTTTTTTTGCCTTCCATCACAGCGTTGTGATGGATGTATGTGTAAATTGTGTTGTGTCTCGGGTCTTCTTCGTTTTGTATTGTATGGCTGCAGAAACGACATTTCGTTTGGACCTCAAGGGGTCCAAATGACAAATTTGTCCAAAAAGACAAATAAATTGAGTTGAATTGAATTGAATGCTCAATTGGGTTCAGATTGGGTGATTGACGGCCACTCAAGAATTGACCATTTTTTAGCTTTGAAAAACTCCTTTGTTGCTTTAGTAGTGTGTTTGGGATCATTGTTTTGCTGTAGAATGAACTGCTGGCCAATGTGTTTTGAGGCATTTGTTTGAACTTGAGCAGATAGGATGTGTCTATACACTTCAGAATTCATTATGCTACTACCATCAGCAGTTGTATCATCAATGAAGATAAGTGAGCCAGTACCTTCAGCCATACATGCCCAGGCCATAACACCCCCACCACCGTGTTTCACAGATGAGGGGGTGTGCTTTGGATCTTGGGCAGTTCCTTTGACAAATCCACACCTGACTCCTGAAGGGTGTTCCTGATCTGTCGGACAGGTGTTTGGGGATTTTTCTTTATTATAGAGAGAATTCTTCTGTTTGGCTGATGTCTCTAACAGCTTTATTTTTGTTTCTCAGTCTCATAATGGCTTCTTTGACTTTTATTGCCACAACTTTGGTCCTCATGTTGATAAATAGCAATAAAAGTTTCCAAAGGTGATGGAAAGACTGGAGGAAAGACTCGGTGCTGAGAGCTCTCTTATACCTGCATTAAGGAGGCAATTAAACACACCTGAGCAATTAACAAATGCCTGTGAAGCCATGTGTCTCAAACATTCTGGTGCCCTGAAATGGGGAGACTTGCAAGTACTGTACCTGTAAACACCGAGGAGGTCTTCATGGAGTATGGAAACGTGGTCGTCGGGCAGGACTTCAAGTAAGACTGAAGCGCAGGGGACTTCGCCCCCTCTCACTACCATCCTACTGGCCAACGTACAGTCACTAGAAAACAAAGTGGAGGACCTAAGGTCAAGGCTGCTTTTCCAAAGGGAGCTGAGGGAATGCTCTGTGTTCTGTTTCACAGAGACATGGCTTACCTCTAGCTCCCCAGACTCAGCGGTCCAGCCTGAAGGGTTCTCTATCCACCGTATGGACCGTACGCAGGCATCTGGGAAAGGGGGAGGAGGGGGCGTCTGCCTCATGGTCAACTCTTCGTGGTGCTCAGACGTGGCAGTCCTATCTAAACTCCTGCTCTCCGCACCTGGAACACCTGGCGGTGAAGTGCCGTCCCTTCTACCCTACCGAGGGGAATTCACCTCCATCATCCTGACCACGGTCTACATCCCACCCCAGGCAGACATCCGTCTGGCACTGGAGGAGCTGCACGCCGTGGTCAACAAGCACCGGACAGCTTACCCCAAGGCGTTTACCATCGTAGCCAGGGACTGCAACAAAGGAAACCTGTTAGAAATCGCTCCCTAACTTCCACCAACATGTCTCCTGCAGCACCAGAGGATCAAACACCCTTGACCACTGCTACACGATATCAAAGACGCCTATCGCTCTATCCCTCGCCCTCACTTCGGAAAATCCGACCATTCAGCGCTGCTGCTTCTTCCTGCATACAGGCAACAACTGAAGAAAGCACCCGCAGAGGTGAGGACTGTACAGAGCTGGTCGGGGGAGGCAGAGGAACAACTCCAGGACTGCTTGGAGTCTGTACACTGGGTAATGTTCAAGGACTCGGCAACAGACCTGAATGAATACGCCACAGTCATTACAGACTTCATAAAGAAATGTGTGGAGGACTGCGTTTCCAACAAAAACCTTCTTGAGTGTTTCCTAACCAGAAGCCTTGGATGAACCATGAGATCCGCATTCTTCTGAAGACCAGATCCCGGGCATTCAGATTTGGCGATGCAGAGGTCTATAAGAAGTCCAGATACGACCTTGGTAAGGCCATCAAAAGGGACTTCTGCTCTAAGCTGGAGGATGAGACGGATGTTCGGCAATTGTGGCAGGGCTTGAATGCCATCACCTACAAGGCAAAATCAGGAGGTAGCTCAAACGACAGCGAAGCATCACTCCCTGACGAGCTCAATGCGTTCTATGCACTCTTTGATAGAGAGAACACTGATGTGCCTTCCCGAGCCCCCATTCGCCCTGACGGTATTACAGTCGCAGTCACAGAGGCCGACGTAAGAAGATCCTTCAGGGCGGTGAACCCTCAGAAAGCGCCTGGACCTGATAGTAGCCCGGTCTAGTTCTCAAGATCTGTGCAGACCAATTGGAGGGAGTTTTTATGGACATTTCAACCTCTCCCTTCTGAGGTCTGAGGCTTTAAGAGGGCATCAATAATACCGGTGCCCAAGAAGAGGAAGGTGACATGCCTCAATGACTATTGACCAGCAGCACTAACGTCTGTGGTGATGAAGTGCTTTGAGAGGTTGGTTGTGGTGCACAACAACTCCTACCTCGACAAGAACCTCAACCAACTACAGTTCGCATACCGCCACAACAGGTCAACGGAGGATGCAATTTCACTGGCTCTCCACTCCGCATTGGACCACTTGGACAATAAAAACACTTACGTCACACTTACATCGTACGTAACACTTACGATTACAGCTCGGCATTTAATACCATCTTCCCTTCCAAGCTGGTTATGAAACTCATGGAACTGGGTCTCTGCACATCCCTCTGCAATTGGATCCTCCACTTCCTCACCAACAGACCACAGTCTGTTTGAATTGGCAGAAACACTTCATCCTCAGTGATAATCAGTACGGGAGCACCTCAAGGCTGCGTGCTCAGTCCCCTGCTCTATACCCATGACTGTGTAGCCGGACATAGTGCGAAATCCTATATCAAGTTCGCCCGACGACACCACTGTTGTC